>VURO01050866.1:17135-35179 GCA_015108175.1 Pelvicachromis taeniatus | reverse complement strand
AAAAACAAAAACAAGAAAAAAAAAGGAAAAAAAAAAAGAAGAAAAAAAAATGCCTAAAACAAGGCCTAACATTATTGTGGTAAACACAGTGCTTGGTAATCTGGCAAACTACACACCACACAATTACACAGAGGATCTAAAATACTACGTACCGTCATCACTGTGTGCCTCCCTGAACAGAGGGTGATGGCGAGGCAGCTTACACAGCTGTTCTAGCTGCTGGTTCTTAACAGGCTTGCAGTACGACTGCTCCTCTGACACCTGCTGGAGAAAGAAGTGCATAGCAAGATACTAAAAGACACATAATGCATCTGTTGTAATAAACACATCGAAAATATTTTGCAGTGAGGTCTTCCTACAGTCGGGGAGCTCTGTACTGATATGCACACTTTTCCAGATTAAAATCCGACCCAACCGTGCCTTTGAGCTTCTGGTCTCAGGTATTAACTACTTACATGATGAATCTGAGGAATCACCTTCAGCTCATCGTGAACCGGTTTCATGACAGGAATGGTGTCTTTCAGGATGACAATGCCATTATCCACGAGAGGGGATTGGTTACTCTGTAGTTTAAACAGCATGAATTGAACATCTCAGATTTAGAATAAAGGCTATTAAATTTCAACACGCCAGTGAGAGAGATTATAAAAAGACTACAAAGTTAATAGAGATTAGTGTGCAAACATCATGCATAGAAAAACGCACCAGTACAGAGCAACCAGAAAGTCTGCTGCTGTTGTAGTTTAGTTTGGACACCCACATGCGTACTACCAAAATAAGCGCTTTTAGTGAAACCTAAGATTGTTCATCACGAGGTGAGACAATTCCCTTTTTGGATATTAGTTTTTTTAGCCTATAAATAGCCTATAAATTCCTCCTAGATTTGTTAAAAAAATCTGGGTGAATGTCTTAGTGGTAAGATGCGTGTCCTTCCACTAGCTAACTTTTGTTCATGTTAGCTAGTTCATGATTTTGCTTCATTTTTACCAAAATCGCTATTAATTATTTATTTATTTATTTATTTTTTAATCAAAACAATATCATAACAGTGCATTGTATGCATCATTTGGTGATCAAGCAAAATCCATTTTCCATTACAATCAGGATTATCAACATCTGTAGAGCTTTTCAGAGTTATAAAATAACACTCTGACTCTCAAAACAAACTGCAACGTTATGTCTGTGTTACGTGTACGTTGTTGACATAACTGACACATATACATTGCTGTTTGTTTTTTTTATATACATTCTGATCAACAATTTTTCATGCAGTAACTGGGGTATGTCCTGCTACCCACATCTGTAAATAAGTGTTCATCAAACTGTGATGCTTATAGTGCCTGTAATTAGTTACTTGCAAAGAAGAACAACAAATAAATATGCTTTTATTATTGGTTAGCTGTTTTTGCCATATTACTATACACGGTGCGACAATGATGACACATGTCTGTGTTTTTATATGAGTGAACAAGCATAGAAGATGTGACGAGAAAAATAAATAAATAAAAATAAATCAGCCCCAGTGCAGATTTTTGCCTGTCAGATTAATATAATCTGAGGCAGGATCTGCACTAATCCATGAATCATCATTTCTCATGCTGGGGTTAGTCTACTCAGAGGTCAGAGTTATGTTTAGCGTTGTCAAACCTGCATTCTAGGAACAGGCGTCAGTACTACAAAGCAAAGATGTGATTAAAAGCTGCTTTAGCCAGCCTGCTGGTACAGAGACAGAAATGACAATGCATGCACCGTGGCCCGCGTTCAAAGATGCATAAACACAACATTGACCAAATCAACAATAATAACAACTAACATGTTTGATGTAACTGTCTATTATAAAAACACAATTTTTTTAAATGTATATATTGAAGAAATATAAAAACAAAGTCAAACCTTTCTCTTGTTACTCTTGGGAGTCTCGGTTTCCACTTTGTCCACGTCTTGCGGCTGTGTGTGAACCAGCGGGGAAGCAGGCTTGCATATGGACTCAACTTGAGGCTTCTCCACTTCCGCCGGAGCTTCGACAGGCACGGACGTTTCGGCTTCATGTTCTTCTTGGTCCACAATATTTTGTGCTTCTGGTTCATTCTGTGCTACTTTGGTAATAGCGATTTCAAATTGAGGCGGTGCCTTCATTTCCTCACAGCACGGCACCTGAGATGAAGATGGAACCGGTGTTAAGGTTTTGTGCTGGAGATGGCGGGCCTGGTGCTCCCTGGCATAGCTGTGCACATGTAGCTGTGTGGTAGGTTGCCGCTGCGTCTCTTGACTGTAGCTCTGCACCTGAAGAATGTCTTTAGGACTCAGAGTCCTGTGGAATAGCAGGCTGGCAACACCCATTTTGCGGGCAGGCTGAGTTCCAACTTCTGTCCACATAGAGGCTGCTGAGACTGAGAGATCCCCATTTCTGGACCTGGACTGTGATGAGATTGCAGGTGCGCGCGTCTTGGTATAATGAGGAGGACAGCTACTGTCGCCCTTACTTTGGGACAGGCCCCTGTACAATGGATCCATTAACGTGAGCTTGGTTGGAGTGACAACCAACTTTGGTGGGCCTGTAAATTAAACGAGACAAAAAACAAGTTTTGCTACACTCTGTTTGTCTCCACCACCAAGCAGTTGTTGTTATTGTATTCTTGGTTGTCATACAGCAATCAGTGAGACAATATTAATACCTTTATTTCTTTTGCCATCTTGTGCCACAGGCCGTGGAGGTATTAGACTGAGTCTAGGACGCTTTCCATACTGCTCTTCATCGTCTTCATCTTCAACCTGAGGCACAACTTCTTTGGGCACTTCCAGACATACCCGGTGTCTTTTGGTCTCTATTCTTTGTTTAGTGCTGAGATTCAATGAAACAGATATGGGATGTGTTAATCCTATTCTGGATTTCAACAGTTTCATCAATGTTTTTCTACCATTTAATGTGAAGTAATGTGAAGATGTATTCTAAACATATGTAGTAAAAAAAAAAAAACAACAACATACCTGATACATAATGTATGTATCATTATGCATGAACACCATATTTAACAGTAAAACACAGGGAGGAACATGCAGAATTAATATTTCTGAAACCTTAAGGCAGCGGTACACAAACTTTTTTTGCTAGGTTGCCCTTTATTTTACAAGAAAATACTTAATTGCTACTTTTACTAAACAGCAAAGGATCTAAATAACTTAATATTCAGCTAAGGCTGGCTTTATAGTCCCACAAAGGTGGCACGCCCCCTGTCAGCTCAACTCCAGGGACTGCCAGTGTACAAAGTATGTATTAGAACCAGTCTATGGGCCACTCTTACAGCCAGCTGTGGACGAGTAAAGTTATAACATACAAAGAGCTAAAGTAAAACCAAGTGTACAGCTATAGCATCAACTTCAAAATTCTACATCACCTTGTTCTCAAATTATTTTGGTAGTTTATTGTGTCACCTATAGTGTCAATTCATATTCACAAGGAGATTTATTTGTACAGTAAATGGCCCACCTCTTCCACTGTCCCTCCTCCCCACAGCTCTTGATGGAGCTAGTGTCACTGCTGCTGGTGATGTCATTAAAAGACTCATCCAAGAACTCCTTGGCTTCTGGGGTGGGTCGTGAATGGTCAATGGGCACCAGGTCTCGGCCTTCCAGCCACTGTTCGTAGCGATCTGGCTGGTATTTTTTCACAAAGACATCCATGGAAATCTTCACCATGTCTCTGCGGCATGAGCACTAAAAGGGAAAAATACACACATAGACTGTGCTTTTTAAGTAATAATAAAACTTATTTCTTTACACTAAGATAAGAATCAGAATTGTTCTCCGACACTGAATGGTTCTCCTCACCAAAACTGCCTGCTTGCCATATTCAATCCATCTCTCTGTAGCAAAGTTGGTGGACTCTGCACAGTTGAAGCCGTGGTTGAAACCGGCATGGTAGGAATAGGGGAAAGTGATCATGAACTCCCCAGCCTCCTGAGTAATCTAATGAAGAGATAATAAAACAATAAGCAAGTTCAGATCATGCATTTAGCTTGTGCCGTGGCTGAAAATACAATAAAATGTTAATAACAAGTTACCCTTTCAAATGGAATGCTGTATTTCTTCAGTACAAAAGGAGAGATCAGAGTCATCTTGTGCCTTAGGAAGGCATCACAATTCTGAGCGCTATTGGGAAAGAAGCCTAGAAGGAAAAAGATCAAATCTGCAGTGAAATATGAATATTACAGTACTAGATTGCATGACTGTGATGTATTCATTGCATATCTACAAAACAAAAATATCCTATTGGCCTCCTACCTTGAGCCAGACGCTCAAATCTTTTCCCATGCTCTGGAGGAATACAATACCTGCAAACAGTCAAATGCTGAAAATGACTTTGTGCATTTATCCATCTGCCCTAGATCTTTTCAGCCTGGCTTCTATGCACAGGTTAAGTTGAATACTTTCTTTCATTCTAACACTGTGTACACACACTTAACAGTTAACTGCTTTTTCTGCCTCTTCTTTAACACCTTGAGAGATGAAACTGTCTAATGTAAATGACAACCATTTGTATGTCGAAGACCTCAGCACCCACGCATGAAACAGCACTCATGCCCAACCCGCAACCCCTGAGTTTCAAGCAGCTATGAGAAACCACTAAAAAAAAACAAACAAAAAAAACAACTCCACTGTGTACAAGTTAATATTACATAAAATAATTAAATTACATTTTGAAATCAATTAACTAACTTCTGCATCTTTACCATGATTTAGGCTCTCCAAAGTGCAAATAATTGATACTGTAGAGGTCCATGTCCTCTGTGTGCCATGGAAAGGTGGTTTTCCACATGCCAAAATACAAGTAGGGTGTATTGACACCCTCAATAGTGATACCGCTGTCACGCTCCACAGTATCCAAAATGGTGTCCAGATGGCAAATATTCCACTCCTTGACATCCTACAAGTACACAGAAAAGAAAACAAGACTGAGACATAGAAACTGAATTGGTTAGTACAGTATAATCAGTGATGTTATCAGCGTGTGTGCTGGGTGAAATAATGTTAACTCACTGGATCATACAGTGTTCCATTAACATCTGCCCCGTATAAAGGAGCATTAAAGGTCACGTTCTTCCAGTACTTCCTTTCCAGCTCCTCAAAGTTATCATAATGTGGACTACAGTACCTGAAAAAAAAAAAAAAACAGTTTATTATCATGGACTCCGTACAGATTTAAAGCATGAGAAGATTGAATATTAAACCCCAGAAACATCAGAAAAGAACAAATATTAATCTTGAGCTTCTCACCTGTTGCTGTTGGCAACCCTGCGAAACTCTCTCACTGTCATGGATCTCCTCTGTATGTTGTACTGTGTGAAGAGGCCTGACACACCTGTCACAACCTGCTGAATAGGTGCAGGTATCACCAAGTCATCTATGTCATCATAAGAATGTCTGGGCTTCCATTCTTTTGGTGGGACAATCTTGGAAGAAGACATTGGACAGTGAAGCTTTGAAAATGGCTGAATAAAAATATCAAATAATGGCCCAAGTGTTAGCATACGTTGTGTTTGCACTTACTTTAGCCAGGCCTGCTTTATGTGCTCCCTTCGACTCCATATATGCGACATAGCGCCTGAAATTCTTGAATTCGTCAGCAGTCGGATAAAAAGTCATAATCCCCTTTGAACCGTCTGAAGCCATTTCCAAAAGTCGATGGCAGCGCCTGCAAATGTAAATGGTCAAAGTATTTTGTGGCGGGATATTTTCATGTGCCATCATTTTCAATCGCCTGCAAAAAATTTGCATGCAAAGCGAAACACAGTTAAGCAGAACTTACATGTCGCCATTCACACATAAAGAGTAAATAAACAAATACAATTTTTTTAAATGTAAAACAAGGTGCTGTGCAAAAGTCTTGAACCACACCTTTTATATAAAATACATATATGTCAAATTTTTTTTGCTAGGAAAACAGGAAATAACAATTTACTGAAAGATTTGCAAACATATATGGAAATATAGTAGAAGACAAAAAGAGTCTGACAGTTAATGTTTGACCACCTTTATCCAGCAACACCGCCTGAACTCTCTTAACCAAGTCTTCTTATAATTTCTTTAAGTAGTCTTCGAGAATAGTTCTTCATTCTTTTTGAAAGACATTCAACACTCTCCTTTTGTTGTTGGTACGGTTCAGCTGATGGATGATGATGTCAGGCACTGAAGATGGTCTAATTCAGGGGTGGGCAAGTCCAGGCCTCGAGGGCCGGTGTACAGCAGGTTTTAGATCGCACTCTGGGTCAACACACCTGAATCCAATGATTAGTTCATTACCAGGCCTCTGGAGAACTTCAAGACATGTTGAAGAGGCCATTTAGCGATTTAAATCAGCTGTGTTGGATCAAGGACACATCTAAAACCTGCAGGACACCGGCCCTTGAGGCCTGGACTTGCCCACCCCTGGTCTAATTGATGGCAACAACAGTTCATAAATCCCGATGATCACTGTGCTAATTGTTGTGCTGAAAAATTAAGCTTTTGTCAATCAGATGCTTTTCAGATGTTATTGCCTGGTGGATCTGACTCTATTTTTCTGTGTTCATAATTCCATCAATTTTGACAAGATCCCCAGCACCACTGGCTGAAAAGCAGCTGCAAACCATGACAAAGCTTCCAAACGTGTTTCATGGATAGCTGGAGATATTCACTGTTCTTCTCTCGTGACTCAGCCTTCCATTTTGGTAAATTGTAAAAGGACTGGTTTTTATATAGCACTTTTCTACACTCAAAGGACTTTACACAACTTGCCTCGTTCACCTGTTGGGTTTGAATTGATATATTGTTATTTGAAACGTTTGTCTTCTCTCACATTAACTATGTGTATACTTGCTTTGCCACAGATAAAAAAAATCAGCTCCTAACATTGCTCATATTATACTTCATTCAATGAACAAAGGCTGTTTTGTTCACAGGGTTGTTCTAGCAGTTTCTGATAACAGGTCTTAAAACGTGTCTTTGTAAGCTGCTGTAAGGAGTTACAACTTTATCAGTCAAGGCCGAGAGTCACTCCCATGCCAGAGGAGAGGAGCTGTCTTGTCTTTAGGTCTGACGATAACATTGTCGGTTGATACAATTGCTTTCATATAAATGCTCAGCTTAGCATTACTTATACATGCTGAACTTGTAGTGCACATCTGTACACTCACACATACACACGCACGCAATAGTACATGCACTGTTTGAATGCTTAGCAGCCAGTGACGTATGTTATCAGTTGACCATGTGTAATAAAAGTGAGCCACGCAGAGAGAAAACCAGAGATGGTCTGATGGAAGGCTGACCAGCTGACCTCTAACCCTCTCTCCGCGGGCCCTGTGAAAGACAAAGCTTTGCCTCGAGTCTTGATTCACACACAGTCCAAGGTCTTAATAGTTCCAGCGGGATCTATAGAAAGATCCAAGACACCCATTTACACAAGCACTTCTTCTTATGCTCTTTTTTGACGATGATTTGAACTGAAACTTTCAAAAAACGATTTCTACTCAATAAGAACTGTTGCCACTGATTTTCAGACCAGTTCTTGGCTAGTTTGGCATACATCAGCTTTTCCTCCCCATTCCTCTTCCTCAAGAATGAAAGGGAGGAAAGAACTTGTAATTCTTTCAAGGATGCTTGAAAGAATTACAAGCATCCTTCATTGAGACCATTTCTGATAAGGCTTCAGTGAACAATAAATGGATCTACTGAAGTGACATGACTTTGAGATAGTGTTCATCTGCTGTAGATAGTTATTTTTTTTCTTTTGTTTCTGCCACTTCTTCTTTAGTCCTCCAGTTTTCATACACACTACAGATAACACTAAGATATATGTAGATATAACATAGATATAAGTAAGCTTGTTGGTGTGAAAATACTGTAATAGACCTGTCCATCTGTGTTATATTTAGATTTTGTTATGGGTTCACCAAAACAAATTGGAACAAATTAGTGACTTAACAAAACAAATCCTCTGAAAATGTGAAGGTACAAGAATTGGACTGAAAATGAGTGAAAAAGCAGCCAATGTCCAAAGAAAAACTATGAAAGACCACTTTAGAAATGACAAGAAAGTCTGGCTTTTTTTGGAAGCAAAATATAAAGAAACAACTAGTGACTCAAGACTTTTGCACAGTAATGTCTATTTATATTTATGATTTTATTGCTATTATTCACACTGCAACTTAACTAAATCTTTACGTTGTAGTAAGTAGCCGTCAAAATATAGTTTAATAAATTGGAGTGGTTTCCGTCAGGACCGTCACAGCATCCCAGTACTCAATACGTCCTGTAGTGGGCGCAATCCAAGTACACGTTTTCCATTTAATTAAAACGCTCCCACTGTCTTGTACAGAAAACATAACCTTATTTCATGTGAATGTGTCCTTAAATCTCCTCGTTGTCTGTTCGCGCTTGCACACCTGTAAGTTTCAACATTGCATTAAGGTGGGATAAGCTAGCCTGTGAAGTGCTGTAACCGCCCCCGAAAAACCTGCGGCCATTTATCAGTCTCTTTAATTCGGACCCGCAGATGAAGCCCTCAAAACAAATATTTGCACATTTGAAAACCTACTAAATAAACAGAAACCGATTCGTGTAACGGTACATAATGTTAGCATTAGCCACTGCGATAGCATAGCACTTGTGTACGATTTAGCTCCGGTCACGTCCACAACACTGCAAACTAGGACATAGTACTGAACGTGAACTGTATGACTAAACCTTAAGTCTAAAGTGACAGGCAGCAGATTGGAGAAGGCTAGCGTTAACCCAACCTTAGTTCACATTAACACCAACATGGGCTGAGACTATGCTCCGTATTACAATTGCCACCAAGGCTAGTATACACTCTATCCAGCGAATTCGTATAGTGTCCTCTTTGCAAACTTGCATAGTGGTAGCTTGAGTTCTCAGATCACATGTATATAAAATATATAAAAATTATTCCAAAAAGCCTCGTTTGAAATGACTGTTCGGCTTGAATTACACAGACAACAATAAAAGTGAAACTATCATTTGCCAAGTCAATGATGTTTTGTCAGGAAATAGACAGCACCCTGGCAGTGCTAGCATCGCATCTACATATTAGCATCGTAAGTTCAGAAGTTCACGTTCTGCGACGAAGACAGCTCGACATGCACGCACCTACCTCCGCTGCTTGACTCTCTCAGAAGCTGTCCTTTGCGTTGTTGATATCGTCGTAATCAATACAAGCGGCGTCCTGGAACACAACAGACAAAACACAGCTTGCTAACTAAGCCCCCTGTGAATAGACCAGTATCCTCCATTACCAGCTCTACGCATGTACACGCTCCTCGGATTTTGTTTACCACAACACGCATGGGAGACGCTTAGCCAATCAGAGAGCCACTCAGAGGCACGTCATAAGAACGCAAAAACAGTCTTTCTGTAACCACAGCATTTGATCTGACTAAAAAAAATTTAAAATTTAAATAAAAATTTAAAAAAGATTTGATCTGACTATATCAGTCAAGGGAATGGTTCACTTTTTACCTATGAACGGTGGATATCAGTACATTTTATTTTTTTAAGACATGGAGTTAAGATGTTGATATTTTAGTTTTATTCTTTAATGTATAGAAGAAGGTATTCATTCAGCAGGGTATACAAAGTTGTTAAAGGGGTCCAGCTCTGCAAATGCAGGTAGACAGATCCACAAACATGCTAAACATACAATAAATCCACTAATAAATATTAGTAAATACTAGTAAATACTAATAAATACACATTTATTAGTACAGAAAACTATATGTTAACCTGGTGAACAGTGTACAACAGTGCATTACAGTACAGAACAGTTCCACACTGACTTCTGGACAGCGAAGACAAGACCGGTTCAGTTAGAACATCTAATGGTCAGAGGCCTTTCTAGTGAAACATTTCAATGTTTTTCTCTGGAATTTAAATCCTATTGTCAGCAACAATGCAGCAAAGACAACAAGCTGAAATATATTTATTATCTTTTTTCAGTGTCAGCTGTCTATTTCACAAGTTGAAACTGCAGCAAACAAAAAGTGAATGCGTTTTTAAAAAGTTTCAGAATAATATTCCTCAATTAAACGACAGCAACTCAGAGAAAGAGGACATGGCCCTCACTTTTTTAAAAACAAAAACATTTCACCTCTCATTTCACCTCTCATCCAAGAAGCTTCTTCAGGTCTAAGGTCAAATGGTGGAGAGTCCCAGAAGCCCTATGGGAGTGACCGCCCCCAAGGAACAATGGACCCCCTAACGATCCTCTGCCTATTCACATAAGCCAAGGTGTGAAAATGGGTGTAGGTCACAATCAGCCAAGGTCCAGGATGTGCGTGGTCGTTAAAGCGTCTGGGAAGGGATCTCAAAAGTGGATTATAGATGGCAGACAGTTGCTGTCGTAAACCACTGTGAGTTCCTTTCTACTGTTAGAAAATTCCACCACTTTTTGCAGTAGATTAATACATTAGTAACTCAAAAGTTACATTCAGGCTGTATCGTCTGTTTAGTTTAGTGTCTCTTTTTTTAGGCAATCAGAGTTGTAAATGCAGTGGCTGAAAATTTGTTTACATTTGATTTTTTGTGTTTTTATAGTGAATCAGAATTGTAAATGCAGTGGCTGAATAGTTCAGAATTCAAGACTGCTGCCGTTATCCAGCTGGAGCCGGTACCTTCCCTGCTTTGACCTCTCAGTGATGCAAATCAGCTCGTTCAGAAAACTGTTCCTAACCTATGCAAATCGAAAATAAAAGAAAGGCACTGCCTTTTCTTCCTAATTTAAATAGTTTTTGTTTTCTGCTCTTGTAGCAAACGAGTTGCATAAGTTTACACCCCATTCAGATAAAGCAGCTGAGCCAAGCACAAGGAGGCTCAAGTAAATTTCATAGGATCAACTGGCAAAAAAAAAAGAAAAGCCCAGTGCAATGAAATGTCATGGAAAGAAGAAATAAGACATCGTATCAAGCGGTTCAATTAGGGAAGAAGTTTTATGAATTTTGCTAAAGAATGTTGTTTTTTTGAAAAATGGAAAATAATATTTTTAATTTTGATGATAGGCTGCAGTCGCCAATTTCACAAAAGTGACAGGAACACCAGAGTAGTGACAAAACATTTTAACATAACATTTTATCATGACTGGTTATAAAAAGAGTTGTCCAGAGAAAAGAGATGCATTTCTATGGACAATTAGGAAAAAGAATAGGATTGAGCTAATATGTGTCCATTCAGTGTATTGCCTCAGGAATATTTATTGGCCCCATTTAATAATCTTGATGAAAAAAATATTAGAATTTCATTTTTTTCCCCCCAAAACATGATTTTTCTTAGCAATTGCCCACTTCAGTTTTATAATTTGTAATGAATCCTCATAGTACAAGTGTGTGAATGAGCGGGAGGCAGGTAGGAAGGTTAAAAAGATTCAAAGAGTACAGTAGAGGTGGATGGGTTTAAATTCCTGGCCTCAACCATTCAAAGTGATGGACAGCGCCAAAGAGACATGAAGAAGAGAGTGCAGGCAGGGTGGAGACGAGTTTAAGGGGTCATTTGAGACAAAAGGATAACAGCAAGCGGTAAAGAGGAGGTTTACAAGGTCATGTGGAAGACCCTTAAACCCTTAAAGGGTGCTGCTGGAAAAAGTAGAAGAAATGAGGAGGAAGAATCACATCCAGCACTTAGCAGAGAAAACAAACACCTTTTAACTGGGAACATCGGATTTATTTCATGCCAGGAAAGGCACATTCATACACTGAATTGAACTGTTTTAATAGGCTATATAATGTTATATGCATCTACATTCAGGCAGTGCATATAATATGATTCCCTTGAATAAATGCCACAATAACATTAACATATTTTGTTAACCACAAAAAGATATAGCACATATGAGCACTGACAATTTATATATGCACACTTTTAGCATAAGAAGAAGTACATGTGCACCCTGTAGTCCATACAGTTTTACTGACCTTTTACACCAAAAGAGACATACAGTACTTTGCATCAGCAGCACTTGTTGGTTTTTATAAAGTCCATAGAGAATATATGTTTCAGAGGCAGGTCCATTTATTCCCAAACTATTTCTGTTCATTTGTTCCTGTTGCATAAATCCAGTCATCTCGCTTCTGCACTCTCTTTTAAAATGCATATATAACAGACCAGCATGAAGAGCACAAAAGTCCCTCTTATTTTTTTTATTTTTTTTTTTAAGGGGAATTTTCCCCTTTGGCAGATTCATATTTGGGCTTCCGCTGACTTTCACCCTCTGTTACACGTAACAGTAATCTATCCAATCAACAGATAAGCACTGTCAGAGAGAATCAGACTGTGCTTTTATTCACACTTTACTGTCCCACTATGAGACAAAGCAACATTCACGAATGAATGTCTAACAGCGAGCAGCATGTCCTGCTCATTCTTTCAGTCCAACATGAGTGGATATACAGTACAGGGTGGACGGGGAGCAGTAGGGTTAGGTAACGCACGCGTGTTTCGCGATCAATTATCGGCTTAAGACAACATTTAATCAGTTTGTTGCTCTTATGCCAGGATAAAAAAATAAAATACATAAACAACAATAATACTTACATCCTGGGAATGTATGGCAAAATATTGCAACTGTCTGAAACAACCCTTGTATTTATATCTTTCCATAATCTGAACTCATGCAGGGTCTCTGTACTTTTTATCCTTAGGATAATATATGTGTGTGTGTGTGTGTGTGTGTGTGTGTGGTATCGAGGAAATGGCTGTTAATCTGGAGGAGAATATCTCGGCTTTGATGTTTGATTTATGTTTTAATATTCACTGTTAACTATGAATTGATTACATTAGCATTATTGATTTTGAGTTTAGTGCGAGGAAAGCAACTTGCTTCTGTCATTTGTTAATCAGTCAGCCAATCAGAGTGACAATAGCTGCGACTGTGTGTGTCTGAGATGCTGTACACCACATAGTGTGTGAATGTGGTTCCAAACGAACATGGAACTAATTTTTTTTGTATATGTGTGTATTTCTCCTTCAGTCATATTGTCATTTATGTAAGCATGTGACACAATTATGAATCATATTTTACATGGACAGTGTAGTATATTTAATGCATTTAATCTATTTCCCCACTGTCATCCAGTCGGCATTTAATCAAACAGAATTATTCTGTTATAAATTGCTCTTCACCCTCACCGATTCCCCGCTTTACCATGTTTGATGTTTTTTTTTTTGTGCCTCTCTTCCATTGAAAGCAGAGCTAAAATGGATACATTAGCCATTTTGTTAAGGTAGAACAGGAGCTCTTTTCTGCAGTACTTTACAGAATACATATGATGGAGGTGAGACGATTCCAACAGCGTTTCACGCCTTTTATGCCTCGTCGGATAGATTTTCACCACAAACATTTCATACACAAATCATGATCGGATGGTCCCTTTGACCTCCAGACTTTGTGTTGGTTTGCAAACATGGTGAGATGGAGGACAAACTGGTATCAAAAAGCGTAGCAGAAACTGACTGTGTATCGGGATCCGCCCCTCTCATCATACGTCCTTTCCCGCTTTATCTCGGAGCACCAGTGGTCATCTACATCCATAAGATGTGACCCTGTTTTAAACAGCTCTCAGCCTGGGAGCCTTAGGAATACACGCCAACTGCCAAAAAATAGGCCTTCTTGTTCGCTCTGTAATAAAACTTTACGCCTTGATGGTTATTTGTTCACAGGTTTACTGTTTTTCAGCATGTGAAGAGTGTCACTGGCAGCGATCACCTTCTCTGTGTCTGTCTTGGTGCTGCCTTTTCTTGACATGTCAGGCTCCCATAGAAAGAACTCATGCAGGAGGGTGTTGACAGTTTCAGGACACTCCATCATGACCATGTGACTTCCCTCCTCAATTACTTTTAAGAACGCGAACAGGAGGATCTAAAAACGAGAGCCAAAATGGATGATATTGCAACAGCTCCAAATCCAAAGCTATGAGACAATATATAATAAATGAAACAAAATAGCTCTTGTTTGGATAAAGGTGTGATATACCTCTGCCATCCGCTGGTCCTCATCCATGGGCACAAACTTGTCACACATGCCATGAACCAGAAGAATGGGCACAGTGAGCTCGGCATGGTAGACCTCGTCCCCCTCGGGCCAGTACTGACCGCTCATCATGGCTCGCAAAACGAATGGAGACACATTGAAGGCATTGCCCTGCTTCAAAAGCTGCTTTTCTTTGGCACCCTGACGGGCAAATCCAGCTCTGAAGGTTAGAAAAAGAAAGAAAAAAACTTTACCAGAATCTGATTCCTGTACGTTTGAAAAATGGTAAACATTTTATGCAAGCTATTATTTATCTATTACATCTGTCTGTCACAGTGTGTCACTGCTGTTTGCAGTGTCACCGTGTCTTACTTGAGGAAGCTCCAGGCCAGACAAGGTGACAGACAGTGAAGGACACAAGACGGCAGTTGGAAGATGGAGCAAAGGCTGGGCTCCAGGGCGGTGGGACCCCCACCGTTGATCATTACTACCTTATGGACCAGATCGGGATATTCGTGGGCCAGGAAGGTACAAAATGACACCCTGGAAGAGACATAATGAGGTAGGTACAGCATGTTAATCACTATACTCCACTGACTTTTCTAAGCTGACTCGTAACACAAGCATCTCACAAATCCTCACCCATATGAGTGGCCAATAAGAATGTTGCGTTTACGAGCATATCTCTTGAAGATGGCTCGCAGGTCCTCCGCAAGGGCGTAAAAGGTATAAGCTGCTGCAATCTGTGGCGCTGTGCTCGCTCCATGCCCTGCCAAATCGGGCGCAATGACCTCGTAGCCCAGGCGCGAGAAGAAGTCCAGCTGGCTGCTCCAGATGTCAAGAGATCCTCCGACGCCATGCACAAAGAACAGTGCTACATCCGAGTGCGTTCCTTTGCAGCTCGAGATTATCCTCTTGGAGTCTATTAGAACTGTGCGCTTGGGCTTGCGACGGCGGCGCCGTGGAGGTGGAGCAGGTTTATGTTCCCCAGGTGGTGGGGGAACTGGAGGAGGAAGAGGATTGGGGTCTGGAGAAGAGGCTATTTCTTTGTAGTCAGCAAGCTCCACCTCTACAGTGCTGCAGGGCTCTAAATCCCCATCCTGACACTGCAGAATCTCAGAGTGCAAAACATCCCCGAGATTTTCAATCACCAGCTGCCCATTTCGGTAGACTGTGATCTTCCTCTTGCAGTGGACAATGCTGCCACTATTGCTGTCAGTATTAGATTCGGGAGAATCTTTATCATAACAGTCATCATCTGAGTTGTCCTTTTCGGTAACCTGTTTTTCTGTTTCTATGGGTTGTCGCTCGGGGATGATATGCCGCACTCGCAGGACTCTCCCAGGTTTCACCTCCACATACTTAAAACCATCAGAGGGTTCTGATGACTCCAGGGGCAAGACTAGATTGGCAGTCTTCCCAGTCAGGCAGCACAGTATCCCTTCAGTGATGCTAGTCAGCATGGTGTTTCCCTGCAGGAATAACATCACACAGACACAAATAAAACATATTAGTACTGTGATGCTTCCTTTGAAATGTGGAGAAAAAAAATCTTCTTGCCCTACTTTTCACAGCTCATTTAGTCTCACAGTTTCAAACATTCAAGCATTCTAACTTGTTCCAGTGGCAGTGCTTTGCAAATGGCATTGGCTGCACTGCAAGAAATTGGACCCAGCTTGATTCCTACAAAACTGAACCCAAGCTGTTTCCTAGCAACAGAGACACAAGGAAAAGGCTTTCTTTATCCGTCATCAGTCCAGAGCCAGAAACAAAGTATGCCAAAATAAAGGATACTTTAACACCTTTTAAAATCAATAAGTCCATATCCTGTGGTGCGCTTTAAGTCTCTACTAACACACTCACCTTAGTGACTCACCTGGCTTGACATTCAGATGCATTCAACAAACAACTGCAAAGCAATACTTGCGCCGCACGCCATGTAAAAAACCAAGTCCGAGCTAGATGACTGCTATTAATAACCTCTCTTTTTCACATGGTCAGAATCAGGATATATATAAATAGAGAACTCCAGTCAGAGGGCATGAGTGTACACATGTCTGCGGACTGTGTGTCTCACAACAACGTGATAGCAGTTTTCCAAACTGTGCTCTTTCGAGCGGGAGACGAGAGCTGGTTTCTATGTTTCTGTTCAGGTCCAGCCACAGCTTGACTGTCTGATGTCACAGCACAAACACACACATTAGTGTCCCCACTTTTGATACAAAACACAGTTATCTCTAGGAAACACACAAGGCTGAGTCACATCTTCAATAGATGGTGAGACTTTATTGTTTCCTTGTTTGTTTCCTGCTTTATGGAGCGTTTATGCACTATATACGTTTTAAGTGATCTACATTTAACTGGCTGCAAAGTGAACCCTTATTTTTACACACAAATTAAAAACCCTTTTGACATTAGAGTTGAGCTGCCTTTGCAACTCATTACCATTGAGTATTATGTGCATTATTGTAGGATATTTGTGCATTCCCCTAGCACAAAGATGTAAACATGTAGTTTATATCTTTATTGTCTTCCAGTCATGTTGGGTACTTATTTAATGAGATTTAATATTAGATCTTATTTAATATTTAATGAGAACTCATTATAAAAGTAATATAAAAATATATAAAAATAAAATGTAAATAGTGGGACTGATTATTTGTTTTAATTACATTAAAACAGAACATCAACACAAGAAGCCAAATCCTCTTCAAAATGCGACGGTTATTACCATGCTAGTCCTTGCCAAAATCGAAAGAACTGCACAAAATAAACTACAGCAGCACTAATCCAACAGTCCTCCCACTTAAATCTGGGATTCTCCTCCTGACCTACAATTCTCCAATCCTACCAGCAGGTCTGGAACATGGCTGAGGGAGAGCAAGTGTAATGGTTTCCGCGACATCTATAACCTCAACCAAAGTCAGGGCTGAAGGTTACTCAGCCATGTTTAAGTTGTTTTTGTGTGTGTGTGTCTGCATTGCAGAATATTTAAGTTGACAGGCCAGCCAACTCTTACAGTAACACACATTCGGTACACTGTGTGCTGCTGCATTTCCACAACAACAGTCTAGCAGAGTGAGGCGCAGTCTGTCAAGCTGCACGTGAAGTGAGTGGCCTATATTTCCAATACGAGATCGTTATGTTAAAAACGCCTGATGCACAAACATTTAGCGGCTTAGCTCCTTTAAAAACACATGATTATGAATGTTTTGAACAATCATACATCACAATGAGAGGAAGATTCAAATACGCATGAATATACGCACCAAAAATATGTTTATATACATATTTTTATATATATATTCAGCTTTAGGCGTCATAAACAGTGCCCTTTGAATCGCACAGCTTATATTATTCATAATCTATTATTATTTTAATCCTATCGCAGGCAAAAATACGTGCATGCATCTTGCGTGCAGCAGTTTATTGATATGCTGAACAGTAAACATAGGATATATAGACGTCACAGCAATACAAAAAACAAAAAGCTAAAACAAAACCAAAAGATTTGCTTTACCTGCAGAAATACTGATGATTAAGGTGATGAGAAACCTGCACCAAAAGATGAAAGTCAAGGGCCGACCACACAGTACGGAGAACAGCGTTGCATCTGGCGCAACAATTTGTCTACGCTAGAGATGCTGCAAAACAGTAAAAGCTCCTTATTGGCCCAATTAGACTGTCATTATAGACCGCAGGGGGGCACGGAGTGAAGATAAAGCACGCATCCATAAAAGAGTGCCACTGGTATTTTAATGATATACCCATTACGAAACAGACGCCTGTGTTTTTCTCGCTTCCTCTGCATCCACTGCGCACTCGGGCCAGACCCTACCCAGCCCTGCTGCCCTTGAATCCGCAGCACCAGCAGCAATCTTCGGGTATTTTCGCTGCTGAGTGGCGGCGGGGAGGGCGAATAGAAAGCAGCTGAATATTGAGGAGGCCAATGAGAGACGCTTGTTTGCTTGTTGCTATGGCTGACAGGCCATCAAAAAAAAAAAAAAAAAAAAAAAAAATAACGTCCCTC
>VURO01050863.1:0-25345 GCA_015108175.1 Pelvicachromis taeniatus | reverse complement strand
GAGTATATTGTGTGTGCTGTGTGAAAACTATAACTTTAATCTCAGCCAAACCGATTTACTCAGGAACAAATAAAATACTAAAAAAAGCCAAACAATAAAATTTTTAAGTTATCTAAGTGACTTATATATCATGTTTAACCTGAGTGGCGAAAGACGGCGGTGGGTTTGAAAACGTTTTGCCGGGAGTCCGGTGTTCTCACCGGCTATACTGAGCCTTGAACCCCGGCTAGCTATCGAGCTGGTGGGTAACAGACGTCTCCGAAAACGAGGGAGCGCTTTTGAAAATATGTGGGTTCTTGATAAACTGAGCAGATATTTGAGGTTTACACAGCTACATTCTCGCCTGAAAACATGTTAAACGTTTATTTTGTGACCCAGAAAGAATAATAAGAGTAATATTAAAACTAACTAGCCACAGCCATTATTGAAAACTGAGCAGGGCCGCGCTATGAATTCTGGGACAGAGCTGCTTCTTCTTCGGGGTTTAACGGCAGCTGGCATCCTTGTACATGCAGTGCTGCCATCTTCTGTTTTGGTCTGTTATTACACTCTTAAATCCTACTACTTCCTGCGTCTTTTGGGATCGTAAAAGCGTCAAACGACGCGTCGACTATTAAATTAGTCGTCGACGATTTTGATAGTCGACGTAATCGTGACTAGTCGACTAATCGTGGCAGCCCTATGTGGTATATAGAGATATTCACATCAAGTGTTTTGCTTTTTTCTGTTTACATTTTTTTTAAATAAAATGTTTGTTTTCATTTTAGTCATACAGTCTCAATCAAATGTTTAAGCTGTTCATTTTACAGCTATGTGCTACAGTTTAGTATACCTGTATAGCTGTGCATGTGTGAGGTACTCTGCAGCATCCCAGAATTCAGACTCGCCTAGCTACAGCACAAACATGTGGGCTACACCTGTTAGATGGGTGAGACTGAGGTAGGGTGAACTGCTCTAGAGTTTGGAACCAGACCTCTTGGTGCAGTTGTTTTGATCTGTCCCTGAGTGCAATCAAACTTTTCACATCTGCACGAACCGAGCACATCAGCCACAAACACTGTCTAATTTTGTGAAAAACACTGCATCTCTTTCTTTCCCTTTTCAGAGTCATAATATCAGTAATGACATTTGAAGGGACAGACTGTCGCCTGGCTGATATCGGTAAACTGGCCGATGCTACAGGAGGAAGGGTGAGACGCACACAAATTAATCCATGCAAGCAAACACAAAGAAGAACATATTGCTGTAACTCTTGCTCCTTGACTTGCACAGGTAAATATTGTCAGCATTGGCACGGTAGCAAGAGAGATTCAATCGGTCTCCGAAGATAACGTCCTAGCTACAGGAGTCAAAGCAACCCTGCTTGCTTCTGATGGAGTGTGAGTGACAACCTAAAAACACTGCCACATGAACATTTTACATACTCTTATGCATGTTAGTCTAACACCAATAATAATATAGACTGGTGCAGTGGTATGCAAAACATTCATTTCCTTTGTTTCCTTCTTTTATTTTTACCCCTCTCTCTCTTTCACTGTAGGTATTTTCCATTTCAGGATGAAAACGATCATAAACTAGTAAGAGAGATTGGGAATGTCACCAAAGGTCTGGAGATCACCTTCCAGTTTGCTGTAAAACCTGATTTTATGGAGGGTAGGTCAACTGTGCTGTATTATTACTGCTTAAAAATGATTTGTAAGGCAGAAAGCAGTTAATAGGGTCAATCAAACTGTCATCTAACTTGTTATATTGGTCTGTGTTCACCAGTTTTTCTTCAGAAAGGAACGCTTCCATTCCAACTGCAGCTCAGCTTCAAGACCAGAGACCAACACAGAATCACTCGCATCATCACTGAACAGCGACCAACAACTACCTGCAGGTAAAAAGCTGGAGCTGGGTGTTAAATACTTTTAGAGTGATTAACTTAAATGTCTTTATAGAAAGATATTTATATACATATGTATATTTAATTGAATCTTCTTTATCCATCTGTCTGAAGTCGGATTTTTGCGGGTAGACTGAACATGGCAGTGCTTGATATTCACTGCGCACAGCTCTGTGCCAGTTTAACCATGGAGGGTAAAGTGCAGGAAGCACAGAGGCAGCTGAAAGCACAGCAAGACCTGCTACAACAAGTCAGGTACGAGTCTTGTAGAGGATACATGGAGAAAAAGGTAATAATGGTAACGCATATGAGAGATTCAGTAGCAAGTCAGTGGACTGAAATCAGTTTTTTCTTCAAGCATGTTTATTATTATGTTTTATACTAAATTTATAAGACATTTGAAGACGTGTTTACTTTGTAAAAGTGACAAAGTGGTTAAAACAACTACATATAGAGCCCAGATAATATAGCTCTGCAACTTATAGCTGCACCAGCATTTCAGAAATTACATTTGAGACACTACATGCATAAAATGGTCATTAAATCTTATCATGCAGAGAAAAGGAGCTCAAACTCTCCTAAAAACAAATTCACTTAAAGCGTTAAACATTATCTTCAGGGATAGTTATGCAAATTTACACCACTTTATTATGTTTGTGTAGTTTCTGCTGGCTGCCTTTGTAGGGCAGTGTTACTCATATAACAGAAAGAGATTTTCAGGTGTGGGTAAACCTTAGCACTGCTGTATACACACACACACACAGATTTACATTTAACGGAGTGACCTGGATCCATCAGTTCACCTGTACTGTGGGGTCAATGAGCCACTATCTGATCATTTTACATTAAGGGTTGAAGTAAGTAGAAGAAAATTGAATGGAGCGGTTGGAATAGGATTTTAAGGGGTTAGAGTTCAAGTGTGTGTGACTTTACTGTGTTGTTGGTGGTAACAGTTTCTCTTTCTATACTGTAGCAAGTGGAGGCCAATCCAAAGGGAAGAGAGTATCTATGGTAACTGGATGGAAACCATGACAACAATCTGTGAGGACATTACCACAGAATCCCAGGTATTCATACACTTTTTTTTTTTTTTTTTTTTACATGTTGTGTTTGTTTGTGACTGAGCAGCCAAAGTTTTGGAAAATTGTACTTTTATGCAACTGTCGATAAAACAGCACCAACATTCATAAAACACTAATCAGATGTTGCACACTCTCCTCATCTTTCTTTCTTTTTTATTTGTTTGTTTTTTGCCTGTTCATACATTGCAAAACATCAACAACAAAGTTTATATCACTTCTAACTTCTAATAATCCTAAATATGAAAATATAGCCCTCATCCTATAAAATCTAACTTATAAATACTAAACTCAGAGGGAGAATTAGCGCCATCATATCTCCTTAATGGTCAACGCCTCTCAAGCAAGAACACTGAATAAAAAAATGTATAGCTGTTACGCTCCCTCTCCGTCCAGGCCCACGAGCGCACACACAAATTAAAAGAGGGATTAAAACAGTACCCGCCCCGGTCTCCCAAGCCAAAATCACCACTCAGCTGATGCGTTAAATAAATAGTTTATTTGATACAGGAGGCATAAGTCCAGGGTGAGCCCAGGCCAAAACAATAAACAGAAGCAACTAAGAATCCCCAAAAAAGCTAACTAAACCCTGAAGGAGAAAGAAACAAACAAAAGACAAGCTCACTCCCTAGCTCCTAAACAGGAGAAAAATCACCCCGAAAGAAAAAAAGGCAGCTCCCCCCTTCAGCCTCAGACAAGCGCACGCAGGGGTGGAACGTTCCACCTCATGCACAGAACGCAATTACACTAATAAACCATGGGGACCAAGATTTGGGAAACCGGGACCAGGTCCGCGTCCGCTGTCACCGCCACCCGCACACACACGCTCGCTCGCGACTCTCCGCTCTTGACAGCTGCCGCGGTGGCCTTTTGAATCCCATCACGTGCATCCGGATCCAACCAGCAGCTCCCAGCTCTTCCGTGGGGGAGGAACCTGCAGAGACTCTTAAAGGACCACACAGCACACACATAGATGCCACACTCCCCAGGCCCCTTAAGGTCACAGACCGTAACAATAGCCACTTTTTGAATCTGTCCGTAGACCAAAACTTTGTAATTAGCACAAGAGTACAAGATCCACTGGAACAAGAGATTATGTTTAGGTTATTTTTCTGTTTATGAGTCTCTAAAAAACGGATGTTCACAGATTATTAATATTTTCTATTTCAGCGGACTCTTTCTGATGAAGCTGCTAAGGTGGTATACCAGATGAAGAGAGCCAGCAGTGTCAGAAACAACAACAACAGCAGCAACACAGCTAATGTCCAAAAGAAGACCACAAAGAAGAAAAGGGCTGTCATGGAGGCTGTGTAAATTAAAAGACAAAACAAAACGGTTTATTAAGCAATTTTTCCGCGGTGAAAGAATCGGTTTCTTTTTATTTAAGAAGCCCAGAGTGTAAACAGGCAAACGTGGACATCATTCAAAGAGCTGTATATGACTACAAATCTTAAAACCTGTGTGTCTGACGTGCTGTTCTACAATAGATTCAACAAGGACTCCTACCCCTTTGCTTTGTCCATGCTTAATTATTGAGCTGTAAATGGATACAGTTGCTTTTCAACTTTGATCTACTCTAGAAAGGCTGTAAGAAGAGGAGGTGCAAAGTCTCATAAACTGGAGAATTTAGACTGGTTGTATATGACTTTGTAGAAGCTGTTACAGTTATAGTTTGCTCTGTACTCTACAGTAGTGCTGACTACTTGATTGACAGTTCTCTAAATTTCCAGCACCGAGTCCACAAAAAGCAAAGGGAATTAACTACTTTTCAATGTAACCGATATTTGGTCATGATCAATAGTCATGAGAATTTGCATATTAATAATCAAGGAACTGACCTCCCAGCCCATTGTTCCTTCAGTGGTGCTGGTTTCAGTCATTGTGCAAATGAACTGTTTATAAGAAACCTGCAGTCAGCTGAGACTGAAGAAGTCACTTGGATGAGTGACGAAACGTTTCTCCCACTGAAAACGCTGCGTCCAGATGAACAGAGTCAACTTTTTGGGACTGTTAACTTGGTCCAAAATATTTAGATTAAATTGAACTTTTTGCAAGAATCACAACAAATTAATTGGCCAAACAAAAGTCATATTTGAAGCCTGACTGAAACAAATAATCGCTTTGTGAAATTTATCATGTGTAGATCATATAGGATTTTAGTATCCAGGATCAGGACTGTTGTTCCTGAATTAAGACTGTCAAACTGTATATGAGACCTGTCCTAAATCAGTCAGTCATACAAAGAAATGTAGCCAGACAAATGTGCTTTTATTTGATTTCTGTTTTAGAGGAATTTTTTTAAACAAAATGAAACGGTTCTATTTGTTTCATGTGTAATAAACAAATGTGTTTGTTTATATTGTCAAAAATCTATGAATAACAACTTTATATAGAATAACAAATTCTTTATATAGTGTAAACAGATGTATGTTTGATGATATTTATTTTACTCCTATTTGATGGGCACAAGCAAAACCAAACAGTTCATGGCAAGCTATGTGCTTTTGCCGTTGAAGCAAAAACAGTTTGTTTTTAGGTAGTGAGTCAGGCTTTACTTTCTCAAACTATATGATACTAACTTTGCTATGAGATGCAATCCACACATATACTGTAAATAAGGTGGAAACGATTGTTGTTTTAAATTAAGAGACATTATTTTCTGAAACTACTACAATCTTTTTTTCAACCAATACCAAAAATGGCTTCAGAATTTTGATCAAACAAAACAAGCACGATAAAGATGTCGCTTTGAGCTCTGGGTAACTGACTTGCATTTGCTACTATTTTATGATTTTTGCTTTACCAAACACTCATTTTATTAGTTTTAGCCTCATATGAAACAGTTAAAAGGTAGCTACTGCAAAAGCAAACACTTTATGCTTTATGAGTAATACTGATCTAGTCTTGTTATATTTAATTCTGTAACACAAACCCAGAACATTTTTTGCAGTGAGTATTTTGACTTTTCACACCAGAATAATTACGCAAGTACTTTTAATGTTAAGAGGACCTTTATACCAGATTCGCAAACCAGCTTTATTCAATGCTTGAGCCTTTCAGTGTTGCATAAGAAAAGGTAGACTACACTAAAGCTGTGCAAAAACATCAAGTAATGTTATTTGTTATTATTATTAGGCATTGGAGAATCACAAATAATCAGCGCGATAACTCTTTAATGTCTTATGTTCCTTGATTCTTTATGTTGCACTCAAGTGAAGATAGATGTAAAATGACACATGAACACAAGCTTCTTCAATTCAGTTTTATTTATATGGCACCAAATCACAACAACAAGGCACTTTATATTGTAGGGTAGACCTTACATAATACATACAGAGAAAAACCCAACAATCATATGAGCAAGCAATTTGGCAACAGTGGGAAGGAAAAACTCCCTTTTAACAGGAAGAAACCTCTGACAGAACCAGGCTCAGGGAGGGGCGGCCATCAGTTTGGATAAGAGAAGGAAGACAGGATAGAGACATGCTGTGGAAGAGAGACAGAGAATAATAACAAGTATGGTTGAATGCAGGGAGATCTATTAACACATGGTGAATGAGAAAGGTGACTGAAAAGGAAAAACTCAATGCATCAAGGTGGTCCCCCAGCAGCCTACACCTATGGCAGCATAACTAAGGGAGGATTCAGGGTCACCTGATCCAGCCCTAACTATATGCTTTAGCAAAAAGAAAGTTTTAAGCCTAATCTTAAAAGTAGAGATAGTGTCTGTCTCCTGAATCCAAACTGGAAGCTGGTTCCATAGAAGAGGGGCCTGAAAACTGAAGGCTCTCCCTCCCATTCTACTTTTAAATACTCTAGGAACAACAAGTAAGCCAGCAGTGTGAGAGCGAAGTGCTCTAATGGGGTGATATGGTACGTATGGTCTGGTCTTCAATTCTAAGACCAAATGGTTGAGCCAACCGCCCAGCCCAGCAGCCAGACCCTGAACTACAACAAGCTACAAAGGCAGTGATAAGCAGTGAAGCCTCAGTTTCTACCTGTTCATGCTTCCACAGTAACATCACTGTGGTGAATGCTTTCACATCTTTTTGTGCTGGTTTTATCTTTGCTTTGTGTCACGGAGAGTGGAATGAAGGCACCAAGAGCGGAGCTTTAAGAGAGCTGAATGAATGAAATGTGCTCTATTTGGAAGCAGCCCGCCCCCCTCCCCTTTCGACAGGTTGTGTGTGAGACTTCAGCACAGCAGCAGCAAGCAGACGCACCCACTTTTTGCATGTGTGTGATAGAATTTAGAAAACGCATCGGTGCAAATTATAAGCCTGTATCATAATGTCTTCTGTTTTTGTTGGTTTGTTTTTATTTAGTTTTATTTGCCGCTCCAGACAGCCAGAGAATGCCCCGCCCCTCTCCTCCCTGTGCATGCAGCTGGCATGATGCCCCACCACAATGTCGCCCTGGGCAACCGCCCATGTCGCCCTGGGCAACCGCCCATGTCGCCCATATCAAAAACCGACACTGCTTTGAAAATGAACTCACTTTCACCATTCTATTTTGCGCTGCTTCTGCTTCTCAACTTCAGCGTCACACTGGAACCTGTCCCGGCTCCTGAATGTGTGTGTCAGGGTCCCTCAGTCCTCCTGTGCTGCCTGCTGGAGGCTTTGTTTTCTCTGTAGTCTCTCCTTTCTCTGTGTTTGTGTTGCCTGTGTGTCTGTCTATGGGCGGGACTTATCGTGGGCCACTGTCAGAACGCACCTGCACCAATCATCCACCTGCTCCACATGAACTCATCAGGAGGCCACTACTTAAGGTGAGTTTCATGATCTGCAGGATTGGTCGAACTATGCTATTAGTAAAGTCCTGGGTCTTGACTGTGGTGTGTTTTCCTTGCCCCCCTTCCCCCAAATAATCTCATTGTTCTCTCTTGTGCATACAGACTTTCCCTGGATTTTTCCTGCCCTCAAGTATTTGGAGAGACTGCCTGAGTTAGGTGAGTGAGGAAATCTTGTTTGGATTGTTCGGATGCCCCTTCCCCTGGAGCCCTGTTTTTCCCCATCGCTACCTGTTATATTTCACTCTGGTGCATTTGTTTACAGTGTAAACACTAAACATTACCCCTCTGAATCCTGCCTCCTGGCTCCTCCTCCTCCTCCTCCTCCTCCTCCTCCTCCTCCTCCTCCTCAGTTGTTTGCTGTACCTGTGCTCGTGACAGGGTTTAAATTCAGCAGCTTTAGAAATACTCAGACCAACAATCATGCCACGTTTAAAGTATTTTAAATCACCTTATTTCTCCACTCTGACATTAAGTTTGAACTTCAGCAAGTCGTCTTGATCATGTCCACATGCCTAAAAGCATCCATTTGCAGTGATTAGATTTGTGCTAAGGAGGAGGTAAACGGGTGTACCTCATGAAATGCTCAGTGAGTGTATGTATTTTACACCTTCAGTTTACAAATTTATACAGCTGTGTATAACTAGGCCTCCTTCGTTTCATGACCTTGGAGTCGACGGGTTCATTCTTGTAATGAGTCAATGAGCTCAGCAAAAACGCTAACAATGTAGGTCTTCAGTTATCAGTTGGCTGTTGGCGCTGCGGTGCTTTTTACCAAGAAGACGCTGTGGAATGTCCAAGATTGAAAGCTGTGATTGTACAGATGATTATTAAATACTGGAAGTTTACCTGATGTTCTGCCTTTTATGTAGGTCACTGTAAAAGAACAGGAAAAGAAAAACACTTCTGAGTATCAAAGCACATCCATTTATGTAAGATAGTCCAAAACAATTCCAAAGTATTTGTTCGTGAATATTTCTTGGTACTGACTGATTCTTATATTTATTTGTTGTGATTATCTACCTGAATACAGGGTTCCAAACTTTAGAGAGAACTGAGTCATGTGTCATCTGCCTGTTGACAACCTACATGGGTTGATGCTATGTGCCCATCAATCCATGTAAATCATCAAAGACTAATCATTTTTATGATCATTTTAAATGAAATGATTAAAAACAGTCTTTCTGGAAAAAGGATTAAACGAGACTGTAGTTTTAGTGACTTGGTTGACATTGTTAAGAAAAACATCAGTCGCTCTTTGTGATTCTCACGCAAAAAGGCTCAGTTGTTTGCTGTACCTGTCAAATTAAAAATAGAGTTATTTACATATTATTGTAGGGTCTTTGCCTTAAAGTATAAAACACCTTGAGGCAGTTGTTTTTGTGATTTGGTTCTGTATGAATAAAATTAAATCTTAAAACTACTTTTCATCTGCCTGCTTACTAACAAGAAATTGCCACGGCATTTTTAGTTTTGGCAAAACATTTACACCTGTAGCCCTTCCTGATATAACCACGAAGGGATTTGTACAATCTAAGGCTTCTCCTCTTTAAAGGAAAACAATAAACCATTATGCTATGAAGACACATATTCTTTGCTTTTGTTTTTCTGGGAATTGGTTATGAATAAAGGGAATAAAGGTTAAAGACTGTTTTGCAACATCTTATTTGGGCGCACGCTGTCAGAGTGTGCTTATCTTTCTGTAATTGATTGTCAGCAGAAAGGAATGACAAGATTGCGAAATGTTACCGAGTTAGATGCAGGAACTGCAAACAAACAAATACATGCTAGAAGCACAAAGCACCCACAGAGCAGTTGAAAGGCATTCGCAGTCGGCTCCTCTACAGTAATATATCAACTGTAGAGCCTCCTTGCAGAGATGGACGAAAGAATAAGCAGATCTAATTTTATTCTTCAATCCAGCACCGAGTCTTGATCAGCCAGAGCTGTGCACAATCAAGTTGTTGTTAATATCAAAATATTACATAAAAATAGTGGCATGATGAACTGCAAAGAGCTTTTCTCTGTAAATAATCAAGGGGATGTTGGCTTAGTTAACGGAAGTTTGTGTTATTTTCATAATTCAATGAAAAAAAAAAAGACTGCGCTTTAGCTTTATACAGGTTTTTAATTTATCAATTTTAAAGGCCTTGTCGGTGGCCTTGTACAACCGTTGCAAGAGCTTGGTCCGCATAGCCGGCAATAAGTTGAATTTGTTCCAGGGGGGTGATGGGCTCCGCCAGGGCTCCCCTTTGTCACCGATTCTGTTCGTAATTTTTATGGACAGAATTTCTAGGCGTAGCCAAGTGGCGGAAGGCTTTAACTTGGGTGGTCTCAGAATCTCATCTCTGCTTTTTGCAGATGATGTGGTTCTGTTGGCTTCATCAAGTGATGGCCTCCAGCTCGCCTTGGAACGGTTTGCAGCCGAGTGTGAAGCGGTGGGAATGAGAATCAGCACCTCCAAATGTGAGGGCATGGTCCTCAGCTGGGAAAGGGTGGAGTGCCCACTCCAGGTCAGGGACGAGTCCTTGCCCCAAGTGGAGGAGTTTAAGTAGCTTGGGGTTCACGTGCGATGGGAGAAGGGAGCGGGAGATCGACAGACGGATCGGTGCTGCGGCTGCAGTAATGCGGACGCTGCATCGGTCTGTTGTGGTGAAGAGAGAGCTGAGTGTAAAAGCGAAGCTCTCAATTTACCAGTCGATCTACATCCCTACCCTCACCTATGGTCACGAGCTGTGGGTAGTGACCGAAAGAACGAGATCGCGGATACAAGCGGCGGAAATGGGCTTCCTCCGAAGGGTGGCTGGACTCTCCCTTAGGGATAGGGTGAGAAGTTTGGCCATCCGGGAGGAGCTCAGAGTAGAGCTTCTACTCCACATCAAAAGGAGCCAGTTGAGGTGGTTCGGGCATCTGATAAGGATGATAAGGACACTACCCAAAGATTAGGGTAGTGTTTCCTTGAGGGTTTTGAAAGGCACCTGCATATACAAATTTTTATGATTGTTATTATCATTGTTAGTAGTAATAGTGTAAAGCTAATGTCACATGGTTAGAAGTTACTTTGCTTAAAAACCTCAACAACAAAATATCATTAATGGACAGACTGATCATTCTGCCTGCTGTAGTGTCTTGGCACAACCAAATGATATGAATGTGTACTGGCCATGTGCAACACTTAAAACTTATGCTGAATTTGAAAGACCTTAATCCATTTTAAAAGAGTTGTACAAAACTAATTACACCTCTGTTGAAGGATCATCATTTCGACACCCTCAGGGAGAGCCAGCAGCCATTGCGACATGATTTCTGTGGAGTGACCTTAAAATAGCAACCATGCTGAAAAGAGCCCCAGGTGTGCACCAGATCTGAGAGATCTGAGATAGGCCAGATCTAACGCTCCGAGCGGTTCTATAACACACAATGACAAAAAGCAAAGAACACTTCTTATATCACAAAATCTAAATTGTTTTTTTGACTTAAAATCAGTAATTCATTTAATAATGCTTATGTGATACAGCCGATCTATGTGCAGCTATTTTCACTAACGCTTAATAAAGAGTGTTACTATAAATATATGTATAGATAAGATCTGATGTCCTTTGACCTAGTTTTTCTGTGTTTCAATATCTTAACCAGTTCTGCCACATTTACAGAGAACTACGAGAGGGCGTGGTGCGACTTTCTTGAGCACACTACTTATGCACGCACGCACACACACCAAGCTTTATACGTCTTCAAGAGCCAGAGACGCCTCATAACTGAGAGTGCAAGCAGCCAAGATACCACCAAGGTGGGACATCTCTGGATTTCTGTGCTGTCCACCTTACCTGCATTAAGGTATAACCTTTTCCTTTTGTTATTATTTCATGTATTTCTTGTAATAGGAAGCTGTGCTTTGTTGTTTTTCTGGCATATGTTGATTAGTGAGATTTAGGATTAAAAAGTAACAGTTTGGGTCACTCATCAAACAGCAGGTTATGAATCTGGGAGTCATTATGAACGGATTTTAAATTTAACAAACAAATCAGTTGTGTGTTTCAAAAAAGCTTTTTCCTTTTAAGGCAAATGGCAAAGCTTAAGGCAGTTTTGTCAAGGCATGACTTGGAGAAAATAATAAATGCCTTTATCTCAACTCTGCTTGACTATTATAATGCACTTTATGCTGGAGTCAGCCGAGCATCCCTCTCACATGTTCAGCCTGTTCAAAATGCTGCTGCCCGTCTCTTTACTGGCTCATAGACTGGTTCAGGCATGAACGCATCTCACATATCCTGTCCTCCCTTCCACTGGCTTCCTGTTTATCAAATAATTAATTTCAAAATCCTAATGTAGGCTTATAAATGCCTAAATGACCTTGCTCCTCCATACTTTTCTGATGTACTTCCCTCGCAGGCCCATAGATCAGCCGACCAGCTGCTTATGGTTCTCGCGTAAACTAGGCTGAAGCTTGAAGGAGAATGAGCTTTTTCAGTTCTGGCTCCCAAACTTTGGACTATGTTGTCTATAAATAATAGAGTTTTTAAGTCTCTTGAACACACTTCTTTTTTTTTCAATAGTGTTTGGACTGGTGTGACTTGATATGCTTTTTTTATTGTCTTCGTTTATTGAATTTGGATAATATAAAAGACAAAAAAAGCTGAAAAATCCTTAGATCTCCAAACCCCCACCATCTCCAAGGATAATTTTCAAGCAGTGAGATAAAAAATTGTGATATTTTTGCAGCTACCAAAACACTGAACATGTGCTCCACACATTTGTGGATAATTTTAGTGTTTTATTCTAGGGATTTTAGAATTTTAGCCGAATCATATTTTGGCTGTAATGTTGTTTACTTCAGCTACTTTTTGCTTTGTGGGTATGACCTTTTGTAATGGAAGTTACAGATTGAGTATAATCATGATAATTGTGCTTTGTGATCATCTCTTGGCTTCAAACCAAATTCTCTCAGGGCGAATAGCTTCAAACGCACATGCAGCTCAGTTTACACAAGGATTTAAGAGAGAAGAGGAGACAAGATATACATGATGAAAACGCTGTTTTTCAATTTTGAATATAATTCCTCTTTTGTTCTCTTTTCCTTAAGAACCCATGCCAAATTTTTTAATGCCAAAATTAGGAAAGTTGCCAAAGTAAGTTAGGTATCTAGAAAACGTACTAAGAGGATTTTTTTTAAGCTTTTGATTTTTGTCCTAAAAGGAGCCTGTGATCTGCTTCTTTCCTTGCTGATATAACAATTTCTAGTAGTAAATTATTATCTAAATGCTCATGAATAGCAAAAAGCCACGACTGAGAAACTATTTGGATTTGGCTGTGTGTGGTCACTGTGGTCTAAGAATCTTAAGAAGCTTAGAAAGTTCTCGAGCCATTTATGACCACTGATTGGTGAAGCAGTTGAAAACGTCACATCCATTAAGTTCAGCAATAACATTAACTTTTGTATTTTGGGGAAGGGCCAATTTTAGTCTTTTGTTTTTTAAAATTGTTATTCTGCAAGACTCAAGATTACAAAAGTGCCAATTCTAATTGTTAGATCTAGGACTGGATATGTACTAATGTCACTGAGTGCCTGGTCATGACACGATTCAACTCATGGTTGATGATTCAAGCAAACGGATGGATCTAATATTTGACACTATACTAGTTTCCTTCGACGAATAACTAGCATGCTTTAACATGTGGGATTTCACACTTGTGCATGTATTTCCCTCCCTCGAAAAACAAATACCTGACCTACATGTAGTAGCTGTGGGACAGACAGATGAACCATCCTGGGATTTCCACACATTTCACCCCAAAACATAACAAAACAGTCCAGTCCTATATAACTCTGAAACAGGATAGACTAGCATAGGAAGTTTATACATGAGACAGAATTACACACGGCTGCCCATGAAAATCAACTTTCAGAAGTATTTGTGAAATGTGTTACCCAACATGAGTCTGCTCAAATGTTACCTGTATACAGATAAATCTGTACCTGTGTGTTCTGAACAAGATAATGAAAGACAAAGTCTTGATCAACTTCATTCCTGAAATCTTCTGACCATACCGATCAAATTTTTGCGATCAAAGAGAGAGATGTGTGAGTCTGTCCTTTGTCTCTCATAAATTCAGCTTGCCTGAACCTCTTAACCCTGTTATTTTGGCGCTACACATTTGATACACTAAATTTAAGCATTACTTCTACGCATCGATTCTCATAATAAATGAATAGCTTATTAGAAAAGTGTTTCATGACTCTTTGCTCCTCTCTTGGGTTTCGCTTGTGTAAAAATGTCAGACAGCCCTCACATTAAAACACACCAAACATTGAAAGTACAACTAGCATCTCCTAGTGTTAAATTCAACCCAACACGTCGATCAGAGCGTATGACACAATACGTCTGAGCTTATTTGGGGGACAAAAGCTACATTACAGAAGCCTCAGTTGTTCTCTGAAGAAAGTCTCAATCAAGTTATCAGTGGTTAGTGAGAAGTCCTCCCAGCAGCTCGCTGAAGAGGAAGGTTATCACCTCAGATAACCTGATGAGCTTGATTATGAGCAAAAGTGTTTCAAAGGTCAAGTGCCATAGTAAAACCATCACATACACAATTACAGGTTCAATCAGAAAGTGACACATGTGGAAAAAACTTGACAGCTGGATATTTGGAAGGCCTTCCTTCAACATGCATTGTGTGAAGAGAGGAATTAAAGGCGGATATGGGTACACTCATCCTCCTGCCTAAAGCAGGGGAATAACAAATACGGGAGCCAGTAGGGGGCAGTATACTCTTTCAGAATTGACAGAGTCCTCTATTATGTACACCAGCAATAGTTTAAGCTCATCTCATCATGTTTGATTTGTAAGTGATCAGACTATGAAACTGACAAGCGATACAACTGAGAGCACACAGCAGTAAATTTGGCAAATCATCGCATTGGAGAAGCTGGAACCATCATTTGTTTGAAACTGCTCAGTCACTGAAAAAAAGCAAACCAACATTAACCAAATTAGTTATTTGGTTTATGTTGCTTAAAATCACAATACTCAGCATGCATATGTTGAAACTCCCCTAAAGATTGTTTGTGTCTCTCTTTTGCTTCCAGAAAGATGTCTCTATATGACAGTTTTTTATCTGAAGAACAGTTCCAGTGCTCCATATGCCTTGATGTGTTCACCAATCCTGCGTCCACACCATGTGGACATAGCTTCTGCATGCAATGCATCACCAAATACTGGAATGGAGCTAAGGTCTTTTTTTAATTTCCTTCATTTTCTGCATCTTCATTCCCTTACTTTCTGTTGAGTTATTGCGGAGAAGTTATTTAACATATTTATGCAATTCCTCCATCTCTGTTGTTTCCATCTTTACTTATATCTTATTTTTGACTTTCTGTCCAGGTTTTCAAGTGTCCTCTGTGTAAGAAGAGCTTTGAAAAGAGACCGGACCTCCAGATTAACAGGACACTACGAGAGATCACTGACCAGTTCAAATCCATGAAAAGTGGAGTTGAGGTAGTGAAGAATAAGAATGGAAGAAAGGGAAGTGGAGGGTACGGAAGCCCGTCTAGTCATTTATTTGATGAACTGAAGAAAAAGCTGCGTCACCCTGTGCGAAAGAGTCACCAGACTTATTCTCGAAGTAAGAAAACTCATGTGTTCCATCTGTAATCATTTATAGAGTACTTTTCAAAGCTCAGGTACAGTCAAGACGACTTCTTAGATGAATTGGTATTAACAAATATAACAAGTCAAAAAATCTTTATCTTTTCAGATGGTAAATTTGCTACTTTCCTTTGTATCCCTGATATGCTCAATATAATTCACCAGATTAGCCTAAACTGTGAGCAAATTATGTCCTTTTTTAAATGTTAATTTATTAACTTCCCATTAAGTGTAGACATTTTTCACTATGGCTGTTTTGTCTCATAACAGAAGGAAAATCAAAGATTAGGCAATTTTTATTTGAAATTGGTCCATTAAGATATAACTGCAAATGAGATTATATACTATCATATCAAGGATTATACTTATGTATTCAGAGTAGTTGATAAATGACTGTCCTGTCATAATTATGTTGCACAGTCTAGAGAAGCGCCCCTCCCTGAGCCTGGTTCTGCCAGGGTTTCTTCCTGTTAAAAGGGAGATTTCCTTCCCACTATAGCCAAAGTACTTGCTCATTGGGGTGGGGTGGGGGGGATGTACAATTGTTGGGTTTTACTCTGTATGTATTATTGTTGGGTCTACCTTACAATATAAAGCGCCATGAGGCGACAGTTGTTGTGATTTGGTGCTGTATAGATAAAACTGAATTGAATTGAATGTGTACTATTTGAACACAAGTACCCTTTTGTGGATTAGGAAAGATGAATGTTGAATAATAATTTATGAGTTCAAAGAAATCATCAATAGCACAAAGTTAACACGAGATTCATGCCTATGATAAGTGTATGTAAACTTCTGACCACGACTGTACTTGAACAAAGATTTATCATCTGGGGTCTATGAATGGCTATTCAAAATTCCAACATTGTGTACCCAAATAGATATTGACTTTGCACTAAAGTGACTAACTAACCTGAAATTCCCTGATATTTTTTGCATGTTCAGGCTTGGAAAGTGACTCAATCTCAACATCCTTTCCTCCGGTCAAGAACTCACAAGCATCCTCGGTGCCAAACCACAGTCTAACTGATGCCCTGAACCAGACCTATTTGGCAGGTCCTCCAATTTCCCATCGACCACATACCCGGAGGAGGTACACGCTGAGTGGGACTGAGATGAGCCAGAACGCCCCTCTTTGTGAGATCCACAACAGGCCAATATTGGTAAAACTTTTACCTTCTGCACCTTTTGATTGAACTCCCTAAAGAAGACCAAATAAAAATCATATGCAACGGGCTTCAGATTTTTTGTAGGAGTGACCAGGTGTGCATCTGTCCTGAATGCGAGATGGAGGATCATCCAGACCATGACACAGTGACCATCGAAACCGAATGGATGGAAACCAAGGTTTGGAAATTAAAACAGAAAAAGATAAAGACAGAGGACAGATTGATTAGGTTAGGGTTTCCATGTTAAAAAAAAAAAAGAGGACAATGTTTTTTTTAAAGGAGTAACAAAGAATTGTTAAAAAGCAGGTGATAACTGACATGCCATAGTACGAAGTTCTGGCGGGTACAAACTGGAACATTGTTAAAAGAAATCTGACCTGATGCTTAAAAAATGATTTAACATCTGTGCCTAAATTCTTATACAGTGGAAAGTTTGATTACAGAAAATGAGTTAAATACACAGAATCTCAGTTCCTCTACACCAGGTATAGGCAAGTCCAGGCCTCAAGTGACAGTGTCCTACGTATCACAACCAGATTCACCCTTGCTCACCACGTCTGCCTTCAGAATACCAAATGGCCACAGCGATAGCTATGGGTTCATAAATGTGTTTAGACAGTCACAGAAATAGTAGTGCTGTCAGCGTTAACGTGTCAAAATTGGCAAATCCCTGTTAACAAGTTAATGCAGATTAACTGACTTTGGGGTTACTCGCGACTAACGTGATTAACAATTAACCCATCTGGAGCGCAGACTGTCCAAACTTTGGACAAATGCATTTCAGGCAGTTTGTCCAAAGTTTGTCCATTCTGCGCTCCAGGAGGGTTGCGTTAAATGATGATTAAGATTTGTTTTATGATTAGGCTGATGGTCAAGTGAAGTCAGTGAATTAACATGAATGTTTGTGTATTTAGACACTGCTAGCTGTGTCAGAGCGGATGATCCAGGACATGATTATTGAGAGAATCAACAAGATCGAAGAGATAAATATGTCAGTGACAGAGCTGGAGGTAAAACATAAACACCCTCTTGTGTAAGACCACAGGTGCATGGTAAAACCTGTGAATCCTCATGTCACTTCAAGGTTTTTGTTAAAGAATTTCTCATTTCATTTCCATTTTACGGTCACATCAGATGGCCACACTGAACCTGATTCTGCCGGAGGGTTCTTCCTGTTGAAAGGGAGTTTTTCCTTCCCACTGTTGCCAAAGTGCTTGCTCATATGGGGTCATATGATTGTTGGGTTTTCTTTTGATGCCCAATTCTTAGAGCTTTACCATTCGTAGAGCATTTAGAGTTTCCTTATTTATTATCATTCACATTTTATAACTAATTACCAAATGCATATATTACATTTAAAGTTAAAAATATATATTTTTTCCAACATTATGATTTTCTAAATAAGAAAATCCATCCATCCATCTTCCTCCGCTTATCCGGGGCCGGGACGCGGGGGCAGCAGCCCAAGCAGAGAAGCCCAGACCTCCTTCTCCCTAGCCACCTCCTCCAGCTCATCTGGGGGAACATCAAGGCATTCCCAAGCCAGCCGAGAGATATAATGTCTCCAGATTCTGAGACCACCCAATTGAAAGCTTTCTGCCACTTGGCTACACCTAGAAATTCTGTCCATAAAAATTATGAACAGAATCGGTGACAAAGGGCAGCCCTGGCGGAGCCCATCACTCACCTGGAATGAATCCGACTTATTGCTGGCTATGCGGACCATGTTCTTGCAACGGTTGTACAAGCATCAAATGGCCCGTAGCAATGGGCCAGACACCCCGTACTCCCGGAGCACCCCCCACAGGACAGACACCCCGAGGGACACGGTCAAGTGCCTTCTCCAAGTCCACAAAACACAAGTAGTCTGTTTTCTAGACTTTTTGCATCCATTCTCAGTCGTAGCAAAATTATAGTTCCTTGCATTTGAAATCTGAGATGGAACTGTATATTTCCATATGATGTGGGAATTGCCCTCTACAAGGGAGATTGATATATATTTAAAAGAACAATTATGTATGGAAATCAAACCCCTCTCTCTAACTTTCCAGCTGGCAGTGGACCGAGAGACGGCTGGCAGCGTTTCTCTATTCTCGAGTCTGGTTTGTTTCATTGAACGTTCCCAGGCAGAGCTGGTGGAGGCAATGGAGATCAGCCGGAAGGCAGCACAGCGCCTTGCTGAATCCATGACAAGGCAGCTGGAACAGGAGATCGAAGAACTAAAGAAGAGGGAAAACGAGCTTTCCAAGCTTGCTCAATCAGATGATCATCTATACTGTGTGAAAGTGAGAATTTAAGGATGAATGTGAAGATACTAGTACATGCCCATGCTAGAATATAGAAAGGTGGTAAATGTTAATTATACAAATAAATAGAAGATAACTACGGAACTGACAATATGTTTATTTACATCAAAATGCATGTATCGTTAAGGGACCAAAGAATAAGTGTACTACTGCACTCATTAGCCAGACACTGGCCAGTCCCAATAAGTATATAATAAAAAATTGATCTGCATGATTTTGTTAGCATGCACCTATAGTAAAAGATATACTATATGGGCTTATACTTGCATGGCTTTTGGTTTACCTCTACATATAAATAACATTCATGTGACAAAAATCTATTTAAGGTAGAATTCACATGGCTTGAAATCCATCCATCCATCCACATCCGCTTATCCTTTTCAGGGTCGCTTGGGGCGTTGGACCTTCTTGCTGTGAGGCAACAGTGCTAACCAGCGTGCCACCATGGCTTGAAATCCCATTACCTTAAATATACTGATATACTTTTATTCAAGCAAATATTAAACTACTCATATAGTTTCTAAATAAAGTAAACTTGACTTGATAAGTTAGGGTGTAAAGGGATGTAATGTACACTTTACAGATTGGAGATATCAAAAATTATTATATTCAATATTTGCCAAATTAAATTTCACTGTTTTTAGTCTATTATTAGGTGGTTGCTCAGCAACATGACGATATCTTAATATCTGATATAGATTGGCTTTGGTGCTCAACTCCCGATCCTGTAGGAAGAGTTGGCATTTTGGTAAATACTGACAAATTTCTAACATTTCTTTCCACCTGCTCCCCAGACATTCCCAATTCTGTCCAGTCCTCCACCTACCAAAGACTGGTACAAAGTGTCGGTGAACTCTGACCTGGGGACACAGTCCATTTACAAGTCTATAGTAGCTCAGGTGCAGAAGTTCTCAGAAGAGCTGAAGAATATCACAGAAAAAGGTCAGTGTAATGAAAATGTTTTCAGCTGGTTTCTACATATAATATACAAAGAAGACAGGAAATCTGCAAGAACAGGGACTTTTTGATTAGTTCAGAATCGATATACGGAGCAAAAAAACCTCCCAAACATTTTTATTATCCAAACTAAGATTTTCCAGATTTAGGTGATGGATAACTAAGATTTAAAAATAGATTTAAAGCTTCTTTTTTTTTTTTATAGAACAGATAGACTCAGACTGTTCTATTAAATTAATTTCTTGGCTGCAAGTGAAATGTTAAATTATCAGCTAATGCTAGCCTGGCTAATAAGCGGCATGCATGAGTTAAGTATGATGTACAGTTAAATGCCACGTGGGCCCCCATAAAATCAATAAGAGTCTAGTCAATAAACACTAATGCAATTATTGGACACATGTGTCCAATAATTGCTCACCAACACAGAAATTGAGGCCTAGCAGTCATCTCAAGGGTATGCCTGAAAAGTATTGAGATGGATGAGTTATAAAATAAAGTCCTTATGACGGAAGAAACTATCTAACTATTAATGACTCTCTTTCTGGAGCAGGCTACAAGGTACCACTAGAGGAACTTAGCTTTATTTTTCAGCCCCAGAGCTCACATCTTGTTTTTAAAAAACAAACAAAAAAATGCAAACAAACCCCCATCAACAAGTGTCCAAGCCAGACAGTACTTCAGATACAATCATTAAACAATGAAATACAGCCCCCTGGTGGTGTTGGTTTGTATGACCTGTTACTTCTATTTCTGCTGGATTACCAGACCAAACAGTAAGGTAGACTCATGTTAGCCCCTTACACCTGTTGTCTTGTTTCTGTTCAGGTTTTCCTGCCAAAGCGCTGGATCCCAGTCCTTCCCGATCACAGCCCAGTGAGTGTCCATGTCCTCTCCACCTTAACAAGTGCTATTTTAATGATTGCACTGTAAAACTCCACCCACCTTAAACTTACTGATAACTGAGATCCAAATATATCTGCTGAGGTTTAACAGCAGCACTGTAATACATTTGTTTGTCTGCAGGGATAAAGGGGATACAAGAATATACCTGTAAGTGACATTCATCCAAGCTAAATTATATGAAAGCAGAATTACCCACAGAAAGTAAAGTTCTTTACATCTTCTTTCAACATAGTGGATGTAACTCTGGACTCCAACACCGCCCATCCAAGACTGGTGCTGTCATCAGACCTGAAGAGTGTGAGGCTCCTGTTCAGTTACTTGACCATAACAATCACGCTGGAATAATTTCTTGTGTCCTCTTGTCTCAAAGCCTCTCTTTTAGCATAAGTCAGAACAATATTTAGAAGATGTCAAATCGCCATATAAAGAGTAATTATAAATTGCATATTTCTGCAGGTGAGGTGTGGAGATCGACACCAGCTGGTTCCAGACAACCCAGAGAGATTTGACAAAGTTGTCTGTGTCACAGGGAGGGAGGCAATCTCTTCTGGAAAACATTATTGGGAGGTATGAGGGTTTGCGCTTTATAAAGCTCAAAAGTCTTGAAAATCATCGCTCATGTATTATAATTCAGTACTTTGTTGTTGTTTTAACTTGATGCCATACTGCTTTCATTACAAGATACAATTGTGTGATAAATAAACAAATGTTGGCCAAACATCTTGGCTTCTCTAAACTTACATGAGTTTCATTATCTGAGTGAAGGAATGTGGTTTGTTTACTTTGAACAGGTGGACGTGAGTGGGAAGACTGACTGGGACCTGGGTGTGGTCAAGTATTCAGTCAGCAGGAAGGGGAAGATTGAATACACCCCGGACAATGGATTCTGGTTCCTCAGTTTAAGAGACAAGTGAGTGAAACACATTACTGAGGAGTTCTCCAAAATATTGGCTGTTGTTGCTGAAGGAAAAATGTGTATTTCCCAACTGGCTGGCAGTGGTTCCCAGAAGCATGCTGCCTGTTGTCACTTTGGTTGCTAGCAGATTGCCACAATTGCTTGCATATTTTCACGTGTGTCTGCAAGTATGTGGTAAGTACTTATGTTAGTACAACATTCTGGTGTGACAAAATGGAAATGGAGGAGGTTCACCTTCAAAGTAAAAGTTGTACCACAGAGCTGGTACAACCTTTACTTTGAAGGTGAATGGTCTCCTATCTTTAGAGTCTGTATTGAAATTTTCAGTTTAAGTACAGGTCTGAGAGATGCTAGACAGCATTTGTGGACAAATCGGTCATTTCCATTTAAATATGAGGACAGCATATGCTAGCAAGCAAAGCAAACACAAGGAGGCTTATGCTAGTTGGTTGCCACGGGGTACATTTTTTTCGCATTGTTGTCTAACAGGTGTGGTAAATCTGGCAAATATTGTAACATTTAGCCAATAATGAGACGGAAGAGGATGGAGACCAAAACAAAAATATGAAACATAAAATTGTACTTATATTCATCAAAAGGACAGAAACACTCCAGATTGATGCTAATGTTTCCCCACATTTGCTGAATGCAAAAATAAGACGATGACATGTAAATGTTGGGTTTAAACTCTGGTCTTTTGAACAGTCCACCACAAAGAATGGTTTCAGTTGTTTAATTTTTCTTTTGCACTGATAGATGTCCTGTTTTTGAAAGTTCCTTAAAAATGCATGAAAATGCAATGCTTTTGCAATAAGACAGTATGCAAAATAATATGAAAACAGACCTACTAATATTGGAGAAACTTTTTCACCTTTCCCTTTTTCATTCTTTCCCACAGGAGTAAGTTTGGCTTTCGAACTCAACCCTACACAGACTTCCCAGTGAACCTTGTACCTTATAAGATCGGGATATTTGTGGACTTTGAAAATGGACAGGTACGCAGGTGTACATTATTTGAATTTGTTTGTTTTATAAAGAATGTGCTTATTTAACTTATTTAACTACATATAGTTAAATATTATATATTTATGCATATTTTTGCTATTGTCCTGTTTATGTAATTATACTTTAGGTATGTTTCTCTTCTTTACAGGTGTCTTTCTACAATGTTGAGGCCAAGATCCACATCTACACTTTCAATGACATTTTTAATGAGACCCTCTACCCTTTCTTCAGCCCCTGCACCAACAAGTCAGGAAGGAACGACTTACCGCTGATCATCACGCCAGTGAAGATGACAGAGTGACACCTGAAAGTTACGGAATATTGTATTTCTTCCTCTCTGTTTTATTTTCCTGCTTTTGCACTTATTTGCTCTTCATAAATATAAGCTTGGTCAGATTTTTTTTTTCCACATGTGTATCTATCTATAAATATTCCCCAGTGATATCTTAAACCTCGCAGTTGTCAGACTGAAGTTTATGCATGCAGATTAAATGTTTTTATGTATTTTGAATCTGATAATCTATTAAAGCAAATATCTTACATTTGGATGTCTGTGTGAACATTTTTTCCGAGATTGTCATTATCAGGACCAAGTACAAAAGTTTACTTTTGTTTTTTTAGGACAGGTGAGCGCTAACTACAGCCTTTAACCCATGCACTTTGTCCTAAAGCTCCAGCTCTATGTGATACTTGTGAACGTCCCCATGCACACATTTAACCTCACTCCACTCCGGCTCCAATAATGCCCTGGGGCAAAACAGCATTTGGTGGACGAGGCTCAGTGTGCAGCCCGTGTCCACCAAACCCTGGAATATACTCCCTTGACACCTTACTGGAATGAGTGAGTAAATTGGCTGGTAGGCAATCTGCAGTCCCTCAAAAGTCTGGAACTGATTCCATCCATATGGCCTTCCTGGTTTTCATCTTCCACCTGTTCAGTTGTGATGGAGAGGTTGTAGTGTAGGGTGTGGGTGGGTGACTCCTGATGACTGACCTGGGGGGAGGAGGCAGTGGAGTCATTGAAGGAAAAGGAAAAAGGAGGCAGGTGATGTCCCCGGTGCCATGGGGGGTTGCAGAGAGGCGTGAAGGAGGTGTGAAGAGCTCTGGTAGATGGGGGAGTTAAGGGCTTCTGAATCAAACCTGTTAAAATCTGGTTTAATCTATTGGCCCAAACCTGGTCTCCAGGCTCTGGACCCCCCCTACTCACTGTGCTTCGTTCAGTGATGGTGTTCAGTTCTCCACACACCTCTGGTGTTGCTCTGCTGGAGCTGCTCCTTGATCTTCCTCCTGTAGCTGTCTTTTCCCCTCCTTATCTCTCCTTATATTAGTGCTTGCTTGTTGTATATTTGATGTCCAAGCGACTGGCAGGAGGAAAAGAGTCTGATGGAGGAGCAGCTCAGCAGCTCAGATCTTCATAAAAGGTGACAAAAAATAAAATCACCAACAATATTCTACAGTGGAATTAAGGATTCTGTGGAGGAAGCAGAGTCTGGGGACACAGGGGATGACCCACCTATCTCCGGGGGCGAGGTTGCTGAGGCAGTTAAGCAACTCCCTGGTGGCAAAGCCCCTGGGGTGGATGAGGTCCTTCCCGAGTACCTGAAGGCTCTGGATGTTGTAAGGCTGTCTTGGTTGACACACCTTTACAATGTTGCATGGAGATCAAGGGCGGTACCCCTGGATTGGCAGACCGGGGTGGGGGTTCCCATCTTTAAGAAGGGGGACCGGAGGGTGTGTTCCAACTACAGGGAAATCACACTCCTCAGCCTCCCTGGGAAAGTCTATGCCAGGGTGCTTGAAAGGAGAGTCCGTCCGTTAGTCGAACCTCGGATACAGGAGGAACAATACTGTTTTTGTCCCGATCGTGGAACACTGGATCAGCTCTTTATCCTCTCAAGGATACTTGAGGGGGCATGGGAGTTTGCCAAAACAGTCTACTTGTGTTTTGTGGACTTGGAGAAAGCATTCGAGCGTGTCCCTTGGGGTGTCTTGTGGGGGGTGCTCCAGGAGTACGGGGTGTCTGGCCCATTGCTACGGGCCATTCAATCCTTGTACAACCGTTGCAAGAGCTTGGTCCGCATAGCCGGCAATAAATCTGATTCGTTTCAGGTGGGTGATGGGCTCCACCAGGGCTGCCCTTTGTCACCGATTCTGTTCATAATTTTTATGATTTTTTTTCTCTCTCTCTCCCCCCTCCTGCACCGCATGCACTCATTACATCCATGATGCCCGATTGTAACTATAACACAAACCTTTAAGGCAAACGTATTCACGGTTTTACGTAATTAAGCCAACACAGCAATAGAATAATTGTAGTTCACTTATAACTATGACTGTACTTGTTACATTATCAATTTCACAGCAAGTTTAACAGCAACAAATACAATACCACAATATACGAACTATGTTAACTATTTCACACACTGCAATAAACCACACATTAACATTTAAGTGATCCAGAGACTTATATCATGTTTAACTTGAGCAGTGAAAGTCCACCGGGGGTTGTAAACGATGATGTGCCAGGGGTGCGCTGTTCCCGAGGGGCTAGAGTGAGCCGTGACGACCCGCTCAGCGATCGAGTTGGTGGGTAATAAACAGTCATATTACAACAAAGTTGCTGCTGTCAGTGTTGGAGACTGGAATCGGCTGGGCTGCGCTATGCATTCTGGGATATGGTGGGCAATGGA
>VURO01050861.1:12913-23949 GCA_015108175.1 Pelvicachromis taeniatus | reverse complement strand
GGGCAAACGAGGAGGAATCCTTTGCCATATGTTTAGATGTCGAAGACAAAACTGTTGATGGATTCAATTATGAATGGCACCATTCGAACATAAGAAGGGGGTGCAGACGGCGGGAGGGGAGGTGGTTGAATGTAGGTGCAACAAAATGAGGCTGTGATACTTAGATGTTCAGGGAACAGCGGTTGTGTTGATCATGGGTGGGAAAAGTTGCTGCATAGCGCAGTTGGCGTTATAGCATCCTAATCAAATCTTCTTATCACGGTGTGAGAAGGGATGTGAGGTTTTTTTAATGTGGGGAAATTGACAAATGTGACAAATTCTTAGATTTCACTTTGATTTAAAACGTAAAATAAATGCATGAAATGTATGGAAAAGTCAGAATTACTACCTCACAAATCGCTAAATTTTTTATTTGGCATATAATGTCGCTCACTTTGTTGGTCCACTACTTCATCCCAGAATGTGACATTGATTCATGGCCCTTCCTCTGGCGCCATGTTTACTTTTAGAGAAATGTCTCAGCAACTCTTAGATGGCTTGTCATGAAATCTGGCACAGGCATGAACTTCACAGGATGAAGCTAATTACTTCCAGAGTTACCAACATGTCAAAATTTTAGTAATACCCCTTTTTTATAACCAAACGTGCCATGCTGTTCACATCAGCCTCTGCTTTATAGAGTATGTTCACTGTTAATTAAAAGCTTCAGAAAACATTTTGATTGCGATTAACATTTTAACCTGTTGAACATCAGCATGTTTTCACTAAGAGCTTGTCAGCATTCAGCATTTAGCTTAGAGCGCCACTGTGTCCAAGTGCAGCATCTTGGAGTTGCAGTGACCGTGCAGACCCTGAAAGGAAGTTCATGGTTTCTGCATGTCTGTAAATGTCTCCAAGACAGGAATTTTGCTGTCTGTTCAAGCCGAAACGGAGCAAGTTCACCAGAAGTGCATGTGCAAGAAAGTTTTCATGCACAGAACAAATACAAAGCAGCATGGTGGCATGGGGGTCAGCAATGTTGCCTCACAGTCAGAGGGAGCTGGGTTCGAATCTACCATCTGGCTTTGGCCTTTGTGTCCCTGTGTCTACATGAGTACTCCAGTCATTTTAAATTGGACATAGGTGTGAATGTGAGTCTGAGTTAGCGCTGTGACAGGCTGGCGACCTCTCCAGGGTGTACCCCACCTCTTTAATGAGAAGAAAATGAATGGATGCATTATAAATATGACAACATCTGCTCTGCTTTTATTTAGCACTTGCACAACTTCAATAATAAATTTACAATATTTAGCCTTTTCCATTCCTTTCTTTTCTAATATACATACACATTATATTAGCTCACAGTGTCGTAAAATTTAAAGAACAAAAAAAAAATCTCTTCATTGAAAACACTGGTTTATTACATGTTTGCCATTCAGCCAATGTGGACAGTCTGCATACACTTGATGCACAGTGACCTGGCTTTGACATCAGAACACAGTCCTTCACCATCAGCAGTAAAGCTCTGAATTAAAACACTTGGCTTATCACTGACATATGGCTGAGTAGGTGCACGCGGGCGTGAATAACCTCTAAGATCAGATAATGGGCCTATCAATGCACATGCGGGGATGACAGGCCTCTGAGCTTCACGCTGGCTCGCTAAATTAGGAAGTGAAGGCACTTGTAATTAGCACAATCAGGTTGTCTCTATGTGAAAGGCACAAATATGGCTGACTTCTTTAGCTGTAATTGTCTGTGTCCTGGGAAAGGGTGCATAATTATGGTTTACTTTCTTACACAACAAAAGTCAACAAGATTCAAGGCAGAAAGGGAGTTATGTATTTATCGTTGCATTTTTGGAGGCCTCAGTAAAGTTTAGGCTGGGATCAGGATCGCTTTACTGTATTCAATTTGCTTTTGTAATATCATCTTCTCGGTATGCAGACTCAAAGAGCTGCACCTGTTTACACATGCTAACCTCAAACACTGCAGTTTAACATTCACGTGCAACTTTTCCATTATCCCTAAAATGCAGACACTCCCCACAGTTATTTAAAAACACAGTGTTGTTTACTGGCATTTCTATTCTAAGGCAATATTAATAATTCATACTATGCTCTGGGGAACAAACAGGGGAACAGCAGTGAACCAAACCCTATTATTCTACCTTTAACATGCCAACTAACTCCAGGCACTCTGCTGCCATTTCAAAGTTGAACTTTGTGGCCCAAATGTGTCAGCTTTTTCATCCTTCATCCGATATCTTACTCAGAATGCCAAAAGTGACTTACAAATGTTGTCCTGTGGCGGTTTCTTGTTTAAGACACAGATGTTACGGAAATCCTAAGATGTCTCACTTTTACAATGTGTGAATCAGCCCAGGGCCTCGCAGACCTGAGAGGTCCTACATGTGCACCTCGAGGATTTAAGGACAAAAACGGAGATGAGAAATAATGTCTGTCTAATCTAATTTAACAAGAGTACTGGGATGAAATTGGCACTCCAAGGAATTGTTGTACTGCCCAGAAACACTTTAATCATTAATGCAGTCTTGTGAAGTTTGGTTAAATCTTCCTTTCCCCCCTTATTCAATTCATAAAGTATTTATTTCTTTGAGAATTTGAAAAATGTGAAAGAAATTAAGACAAACATTTAATGCCCAACCCCCCCAAAACCCGCTAAAACCCTCTACTTTCTCTTCTGGCTGCAGTGATGCTAGCCAACCAGACATAATTGCCAATCAAGGGCTGAATGCTTCACAGTTTAAGAACAAAGGCTGGCAGCCTTCATTTAATACTGAATAGAGGCTTATTAAAAATTGCCGGGCAATTTAATTAAGAGTTTTAAAAAAAAGTTTATAGGTGATTCTTTATTTAAGAGCCACATGTCAGATCTTTCTAACTGTGAAGATGCTTCTAGAAAAAATTCAATATACATGCAAGTGAATTAAATACCACAAGGTATAAATAAATCAGTGCTCCTGCTCCGCTGTCTGTCAAGATCAAGTTCTCCCTTGATCATGGTTTCGGTATTACCTCATGTCAGTTATGGAGGGAAAAATAAATGCGCTGTGCAAACACACTGAGCTCACACATCCACGCAAGTCCAAACTTGCCTCAGTTGAACAAAGTCAGTGTACTTTTTTAGTGCATGGATGCTGTGTTCAGTTAAGTAAATTCGCTGGATGATTAGGAGGAAAATAAACCCATACAAGAAAGCAAAAACAAACTAGTGCTCTATTCTGCCTACAAAATGCAGGCCATTCACTGTTGTTGTTTGTTAGTGGCTGAAGGGGGGAGGCCAAGGTTATCAGACCCAAAAGAGCTTCCTGTTTGGAAGGCGCTGACCAGCAGCGGCATCTATAGTGTATACTCCCCTTCCTCCACCTCCACCCCTAATTAAATATGAATGGTGATCTGTGTGGGTCAAGGACAGGAATGGGTTCTATGTCTGGGGGGATACACACAAGGTCTCTGTGGCTGAACAACTGTGGATGGCCCCGAGGTCACGATAAAGAGGGCACTAAGTCTGGGCTGCATTTAGTGAAAGAAAAAAATTACTATGCGCACGGCAATGAATGCCTCTTTGACAAAAAAAAAAAAAAAAGGTTATATGGTGACTCTGGCCTGGATGTCCTCAGGGTCACATTCAGGAGAAGAAGAAGTTTGAATGATAAAGAAAATTCCTTCTTGTGCTTTAATTTTAGAAGATGTTTTGCTTCTCCTCATTCCTCAGATAACAGAGCTGTCTCTTTACGGTTTTGCTAAACTATCTGGGGGGTAAATGAAAAATGGGGAAATTAGGTGAACCACCCCTTTTCAAATGAGCCAGTTGGGGGCAAATATAACTGTTGGTAGGTCCTGCTAGCCAACAAAGACTCCCTGATGACCTTTTCAGAAAAAGGGAGGTGGTTTAATAGCTTGTTTCCTGCTTGAGCTCATTTATGCCATCGGAACTGATGCTGCCGTGGGAGATGTAGGATGATTAGGATCCATATCATCATCTTTGGCAGATGATATTTGGAGACAGTCTGGGACCCAATCTGTTGTTGCCCTGGCGGGAACTCCTTCACTGGAAGCAATAATTGTCACGTAGAAGCTCGATAGCGCAGGAGTTGACGTCAGCACCTTGTATGGGGGCAGTGAAAGTGCTCATCCAATTCTCAGCCCCCTTCTAAGATCAAAAGGAGCAGTAAATCAGCCAAGCACTTCCTAAAGAAAATAAATGTGGTTGCTGATGCTGTGTGCATCATCTAGTACATTTCTCAACTGAAAGTGAATGGCCCTGCAAAGCCTTTAATGCATCTTGTTTTTATTAAGCCCTTTAAAAATGTGCAGCTTATTTACAGTTTTTCACTTTGGAATTTGAAACATTTTCGATGTTTGTACTTGTACTATATTGGGGTGCTAAGTTATAAGTGCCCTTTTGATTTAAAGGAATCCATCTTCAGTATTTTTTATTTTTGTATTTTCATATTTAAAATACTGGTGCAAATGCCTATAATGTCCAACTTCTGTAATGTGAAAGTGAATCTAGAGAATTATCATTTAAATCTTGTTTTTAAGCTTTTAACCACTTTTGACCCCAAACTCTTGGATAAACTTACTCTACTGTCAGCGTTACGGGCTAGACAGTAAACACGGAAAGGCTAATTGCTGCTGAGGTTAAATCCCTCAGGAGACGATGAAGATCAAATCAGAGCTGAAAGATGAGCGAATGGATTAGAGTTACTTTTATCTGTAGGTCGGAGAAAAAAAATCTTCAATTCTAATATTGCTGCGTCTGATGTTGTTTAAATAAACAGCTGTTTGATAATAGATCTTTCAATCATGCCACAATTATACCATACTGCATTATACTATATGTACTATATGTATGTTTTTTTTTTTAAAGAACAAATTAATAAATATAATCTCATCTGGACATACAACAGTGTCAGGCAAGATGTATTGTCAAGGTCAAAGCATAGAGATTATTGATCTATACCTCACACGTTGTTTCCAGTGAACGTATACGGTAAGGAGGTCAAGGCTTGATCTTACACTAATGGGATTGAATGTGTGGTCACAACAGCAGCATTAACTTCACTCATTCCCTCAGCATCCAAGAAAAAAAAAGGCCAAAATAAATCGGATATCTTGGGCAGTGATTTCATTTTCCATTCTGTGAACCATGAAAAAGTCGGTTACATGTGCAGAGTCATAATGATAAACAGGCTTTGTTAAAGGTTTGTGGCTCAGTCTCAAACACAATGATCACCCACGCAAGCCCCACAGCTGCCACTAAGGGTTGGTCCAATTTTAGCCAAGGGGAAGGAAGGGCAGTTTGGAGAACGGGAGCCACGGGGGGGAGACACAAAACAAACGGGCTTAAAGTTAAACCACAACCCTGCTTTGTGTACAGCGTTCAGCTCCAACGCCCAAAAGGTAACAAAGAACTTCCCAGAAGATACTACAGGCTTGGCACTCGGGTGCATTTCTCTCACATTTCATGACTTCACGGTTGCTGGCTTTGGTGTTGAATTCCAAGGTGACTGTCATGTTTGAAATTCCCCTCAGGTGTGAAAGAGATAAAGGGGACACGCTGCATGTGAAATCAGCTTCAGTCGCGATGATATGAAAAGCTCTGATTTATGTTTTAGTGTCTGACGCTGCTAACCAGGTGTGAGCCGCACATTTAGACAATGTGAGTCAAAGACGTGTCGCTGTTTGCATTTTCAACTTCAAGTAGACAGGAAGAGCTTATGTTTTCTTTGTCATGACTATGCACCAATCATGAGTCACATATAGGCTTAAACTTATTTCATTGTTATCATTACAGTCTATCCTCAGGATTTCAGAGGACTCTTGTATTTCTTTTAAAGAATAATCTGAAGTTAAACGGCTGTTTTCAGTTTGAGTCACACAGGAAGACAGATGGTGCTTTATTTCTGACTGTCAGGTTTGATATTTAATGCATTTGTTGTGATGCACGTGGTCAGCAGATGAAGAAATTAGACCCTGAGCTTTTCAAGTTTGAGGGTCAAATTTTCAAGCGTGACCTGTCTGTACCTCCCACAAGGACCCCTGACACACAGTACCCACACTTTCATGTAACACTCTGATTGTAGAGCTGACAGGGCATCAGGGTTTGGGTTTCAGTGTATCTAGTCTGAAACACCGAAGTCATACTGGTATTCACGTGACTTTCATATAGCCTTTAAATGCCACACTCAGGTTTCTGTGTTGCTACAGACACAAACAAACTCAAGTATGTAGATGTTCCTGTTTTATTGTAAACCTTTTAGTCAGGAGTATTAGAGTATATCAGGTGAAGGTTTAAAGGACTATACTATTATCTTTGCTCCTTCCATTCAGTTGCCATTGTGTGCAATGTTCACTGCATCCCATTTTTCCAAGACATGCACAATCAGCTTAAGCTCTTACATGCATCTTTTCTACCACCTTTTGCCATTTTTTTCATTCATATCTATATGACATGCAGTTAGCAGACTGACATTTGTACTCCTTACCGACTCTTTTCTTCCACTTCCATGTGGAAAGTGAGATTTAAAAAAAAAAAATGGACACAAAAGATCGATACAGCTAAACACAACCCAAAACACAGAAAGAGAAATGGCACATTTCTTTGACTTATATGATAAAAGTAAACTTTGCAAAAATATTACTGCGGGGCTCTGCTCTGACTGGATGTAATGTTGGCAAGATGGAAAAGTTACTCCCTGCTGAATGGTTGGGATAAAATCTAAACTTCTCCCAACATAAATTAGATACCATAAACACAGAGGCTATAATTAAGTGAAAGCGACATCTGCTTTGATTGGAAAGCTTCATTACTTTGCTGTTTTTTAGTAAATAGTGTTATAATGCTGTTAAATCAGTCTGCACTGCATTGAAATTGCGAAGAAATGACAAACGTGAATACAACCTTGATGTTGATTGTGATGGAATGTGTAGCTCGAACTCTGTTGCTTTTATGCTGCACGGAAATGAATGAAAACACAGCGGGGAAAAAACAAAACATCATGCAAAATGGTTTTTGGAGTGATTTAAGGTCATGCTGTTTGTAGTAAGTGTTCCAAAACATGCATAACTGCTATGATCCGAAATTGCTGACTTCAAAGCCACAAATTCGCAAGAGATGTCCAGGAGCCGCTTGACTCGGCATCACAGCTGTAAGTCGACTGTTAGATGTTTGTGATCTCTGTGTTACTGATAGAGCCGGTTTTATCGCTCTCCACTGAACACTGGATGAAAATCAGTCACAGTGGAAAGGAAAGTGACAACCTTGGCATGGACAACCCTTATTTCTGAACAACAGATTGCGTCCCACTTGGTCCTGAGAGCGGGGGGAGACTGCCTCAGCTTTTTAACTGGCATCTGCTCCCTGTTCTCCTGTTTGATCCTCGGCATGGCATGACACTTTTTCTATTATGTTACCAAACTGCGATGTGGCAGCCCTAACACAACATGTCCTTCTGGCATCAATGTCAACTCCCCTTAAATCTCGAGTGCCACTTCACAGACGTGTGGCTAATTTGGAGCAGCAAATCGTGAAGTCACAGACCAGATTAAGCTGCAAAACATGCAGCCACGCAAGGCCTTTCTGCAGGCCAGTGGCTGGACAGAAAGGGAGGGGGGGGGAATCAGTTGCTGCTTTGAAGATGATTCCAAATGAAATCTGTGCCAGTTACGGCTCCTCTGAAAATGGGTCTACAGTGTGTCACTGCCAGATGATTTTGGGCACGAGGGTGAAGCTTACAGATTTTGTTTTTACATTTCACAGAAGAGGGAAAAAAAATGGCAGACTAAATGTACTCACATCAAACATGGTAGATGAGAGGAGAAAATATTAAATAACGGAGTATAACAAATTCATTTAGAGCATGGAAACGTGATGAAACTCAATGTGACTGCCAATTTCACTCACTCCCCTGTGAGAGCTGGAGCTCCGAACAGTCTGTTGCAACACATGATTAAATTTACTACAAGGCACCAAGAATAGTGTAAATCTTAAATCGGTTTCTTTCAAGAATCCATAAATACTTCTTCTCATAAGTATTTATGAGAAGAAGAAGAAATAACCCGTCTTGAGCTCATTAAGCTTAAAACATCTGTCCCAGATGCATGGTCAGAGAGGAGGGAAGTGTACACATGCCTCTGGTGTGCTCAGAGCTTTAAGCCCACACAGATTAATACGATTTAAAAAGACACACATGCACCCTCAGCTGAAAACTAGACGCCGGAATATTAGAGTTGGAAATGTATAAATGATTCAGGACACATAGCGACATATCTAATATTTAAAATGTGAAAATTATTAAATATTTCCATGTAAAAGCGGTAAAAATGTTGAAAATACACATGAATAAAGTAAAACAGGCGCCAAGGGTAACAACAGAAGAAGACACAACGGAACCTACCAGCTCTTGCTTCAGTCGCCTCAGACACGCGTCCATGTTTTTGCTTTCTTGTTTGGAGAGTCGCTGTTCCATTTTTCTTTCTTTCTCTTTTTCTTGAAAGACAGGAATTCAGCTGAGCCGCTTCGCCAGGTCCCGCTCGAACATGACTGTAGACGCTTTAAGAAGAGCAGAAAACAATTTGCAATTGAAGATGCGCAGATCCTGCTGAGGAATGCGCGCGCGGCTCGAAAAGACGCGAATCCCGTGGTTTAAATCCTGATGACGAAACTGTGTTTACTCCCAAAAAAATTAATAAAAAAAAAAAAAAACTGATAATGAGCTCCTTCTTGTGGCTGCACCAACAGACTGTGTCCGGGGTTCTCTCTTTCACTGGCCTCTGCCTGGCTGCTGTCAGGCTGCGTATGTGTTGCTCAGCCTGTTTTTTTCCCCCTGCTGCTATTTTCTCATTCAAGAGGAGCGCTTACGTTGGCCATCCAATTTCCTCCAATGAGCGAGCCTCTCAGGGCGGACTGAATCTCATTCAAGCCAGGATTAAACGCGGGTCCATCTTTTACTATGTGCGAGCAGAACTGTCCACAGCAGCTCAACAGAGAGACCGAACATCTGGAAATATTGAAATAAAGTCTGAAAGACAAGATAGTTGGGTTTTGCTGAAAGAGCGTGTTTTCCACAACACAGACAAATATATTCAGCAATCCTCGTTGTATTACACTGGACTGAAAGAGGATGTGTTTAAGAGAAACGATACGCGTTCATAGGAAGAGTTTCCTGGCCACCTTCACTGCGCTGAGAGGAAACACCTGAGCTATGGGCTTTTGTTGCAAGACACGGATATGATTAGAATAAGGGAAGGAAGGATTGCACATACAAAGAGGCAAATGTGGAAGTTGTTGTAAACACTCCCTGCATTTCAATATAGGTTGGATTCATTTGTAAGGTTCCACATGCAGCTCATGCTCCATCTGCAAACTAGAGATGCCAAGAAAACTTGATGAGGGCCCCTTTACTTCAAAATTATTTACTTTATATTAAAACTACTATACCGAAGATAGTGAAAGGAAGAAACTTTAGGTAAATTACATTAATAATTAAAAAAAAAACAGCAACATTATTTATATTGAGGAAACATTACATTCCTCATAAACTTCCAAGAGGATGTTAAAGGGTGTGTGGTGTCACCAGTTGTTATTAATTTGATTTTAATTCAGTATTTCTCCCTGTGTTATCTAAAGAGCTATATTTTCAAACAACCCCCCCATCCAATGAAAAAAGATACAAAAATTAGAGAGATACTCCATGATTTTGAGTTTGCGTGGTCACCCCTAGTCACCCGTTTTGTTTTCTGCCCGTTCATCCACTTTCTCAGCCAGGGATGAGCTTTGCCTGACAGTCAGGAAACTTTGAGCCCCCCTGACCTCCTTTGGGTCATGTTGAAGGTTCAGTGTCTTGCATGATGTTAGTGATGCTTCCCAGATGGATGCAGAGAGAAACGGGAGGAAGCAGCTCTATCTCAGATTCCAAAAGCAATGAAACTTGGAAAATGAATAAATCATCTGAGTCTGACTCAACAACTGAGAGAAGAGCTTTAACTGACTGGTGTTTTATTCACTTATTCTTTATAAACATTCAGTGTCTGGAAATGATAACAGAGTCTTCATCTGTGTTCTTACAGCAGATTTATTACTCTGTGTCTGTTCAATGACATTTTGACAGCAGATTTAGATCTTCATTGATCGATCAATTAATAATAACAACAAAGAGGAACCTATTCCAGATACAGGATGTGATCCTTGCCGCCCTTACTCTGATCTGGAGGGAGTGTTCAGAAACAATATTGACCGTCATAATACAAAATGTTGTCTAGACAGTCCTGATGACTAACTTTCAAAACACTCTATTGACCTAAAAGTGAACACACAATTGTACAAACTGCGCGTTCTAATTCAATTCAATTTTAATTTTTTAAAATTAATTTAAAAAATTAATTAATATTGTAAGGTAGACCCTACAATAACACATACAGAGAAAAACCCAACAAACTTATGACCCCCTATGAGCAAGCACTTTAGTCACAGTCTACAGCTCCTCCTTGCTACTAAAGTGGGAAGGAAAAACTCCCTTTTAACAGGAAGAAACATCCAGCAAAACCAGGCTCAGAGAGGGGCGGGGCCATCTGCTGCAACGGGTTGGGGCGTGAGAAGGAAGACAGGATAAAAGACATGCTGTGGAAGAGAGCCAGAGATTAATAACAAGTATGATTCAATGCAGAGGTCTATTAACACATAGTGAGTGAGAAGAAATACGCAGTGCATCATGGGAGTCCCCCAGCAGCCTACGCCTATTGCAGCATAACTAAGGGAGGATTCAGGGTCACCTGATCCAGCCCTAACTATATGCTTTAGCAAAAAGGAAAGTTTTAAGCCTAATCTTAAAAGTAGAGATAGTGTCTGTCTCCCGAATCCAAACTGGAAGCTGGTTCCATAGAAGAGGGGCCTGAAAACTGAAGGCTCTGCCTCCCATTCTACTTTTATATACTCTAGGAACAACAAGTAAGCCAGCAGTGTGAGAGCGAAGTGCTCTAATGGGGTGATATGGTACTACAAGGTCATTACGATAAGATGGGGCCTGATTG
>VURO01050860.1:0-12144 GCA_015108175.1 Pelvicachromis taeniatus | reverse complement strand
AGCCCAGACCTCCCTCTCCCCAGCCACCTCCTCCAGCTCATCCGGGGGAACACCAAGGCGTTCCCAGGCCAGCCCAGAGATATAATCTCTCCAGCGTGTCCTGGGTCTGCCCCGGGGCCTCCTCCCGGTGGGACATGCCCGGAACACCTCACCCAGGAGGCGCCCAGGAGGCATCCTTATCAGATGCCCGAACCACCTTAACTGGCTCCTTTCGATGTGGAGGAGCAGCGGCTCTACTCTGAGCTCCTCCCGGATGGCCGAACTTCTCACCCTATCTCTAAGGGAGAGTCCAGCCACCCTTCGGAGGAAGCCCATTTCCGCCGCTTGTATCCGCGACCTCGTTCTTTCGGTCACTACCCACAGCTCGTGACCATAAGTGAGGGTATGGTCACGCCATACCCTCACCTATGGAATAATAGGTGTAATAATAGTATAATAGGTAATACTGGATTACTGGAATAATCCAGTATTCATTTCAATAGAGACTAATGTGAAAAACAACGTAGCTCAATAAAATAAATGAAATATCACCGAACAAAAAGGTTCAAAAAGTAAATAGAAACCTCTGCAAAATTCAGAGCTCAATGAACTAACGTCTAAAAATGATTCAATAAACACCTTAAATGTAAAGTAAATGGAAATGCTGTGATGTAAGATGTTCTGTCCTTGTGTTGGCGGTCCTCGGGTAGATGGTAAGGAGAGCTGCAGTCTTACATCGACTGATTAACGTTGTGGGAATTCTGGGCTTTTAAATACGAGCTGTTCTTTTTCCAGGTTGTGGAAATCATTTGATTTGAGATTGTTCCGGATCTACACACACAGGGTCATGTGTAGCTATCAGTGGTATTGGTACGTTGCACCAAGTGGACGGAATAATGAAGGCGAACAACATCCCAATTCTTTAACTTCACAGCACATCAGAAACTAGACGGGTCCCAAACACGCATCAAAACTGGTTTTGAGATGGAAAGCATGCTAACACTGAGCTTCTGGAAGGCCCCCCAACCTCAACCCTACAGTAAATGGGTGGGTGCTGGTTAAAGGCTAGATTAAAAGCTGGTTCCATGCTTGGAAAAACGGGACATTGAACCAAATATTATGTATGCTTTTGGCCCATTGTGGGCTAGAGACGAGACTATACAACATAAATTCAGACTCGAACACCCAATATTTTGTTTTTTAAAGTGAGTAATGATGTGTGTCGTCCACTCACTCATTCATGCTCACGATGAGTGCATATAGACTTCTGACTGTTCATGTCCAGTAACAGATGAAGAGGTGGTCAGAGCACACAGACGTCCTGTGATCTGTTTCACTGTCAACAAGCGTGAATGTCTGAATTATGCATTATTGAATTCGTCAAAGATCTGAGAAAGCTGGAGAGGACAGACGTGGATGGTATCTTCAGCATTCTGCTAACAGAAATCTGCTGCTGTGGCTCATTAATACTGCAGCGTAACAGAAACGGCGCACAGGAACCGTGTTGTGAAATGAATGCAACAACATAAATGCATTGTTTCCCTTTGTGTCTCCAGGTTTTGATGCTGATTGATGCCAGCTTTGGCTTTGAGATGGAGACATTTGAGTTCCTCAACATCTGTCAAGTACACGGTTTCCCTCGTATCATGGGTGTGCTGACTCACCTGGATGCGTTCAAGAACAACAAGACTCTGAGAAAGACCAAGAAAAACCTCAAACATCGCTTCTGGACCGAGGTGTACCAGGTAAACCCACTTAGCACATCTTTACTTTGGAGAAACGTTGACCTTGTGTGTCTGTGATAACATCGTGAGCGCCTGTCGTACCTGCACTCATCAGGGAGCCAAGCTGTTCTATCTGTCTGGCATGGTCTACGGTGAATATCAGAACCAGGAGGTGAAGAACCTTGGCCGCTTCATCTCCGTGATGAAGTTTCGTCCTCTGGTGTGGCAGACGTCCCACCCCTATGTCCTTGTTGATCGGTGAGTGCCAACGACAGCTCTGTAGTGCGACAGGCTCATGTATGACCTCTGTTTATCTGAAAACGATCCTTTTCCTCACAGACAGTTGTCAGTCTCGACTGCTCAGTTGTCTGTAGCTTTCTTAATGCTCAAGGTGTGTTTTTACCAGTAACTCATACTTGGTAAGTGCAGCATGATTGCATTAAGACATTTTTCATTTCAAAGGTGTTGAAGAATCATTAACGACAAGCTTTCTGCAGAGGAGGGGGTCTGGTGAGACACCTTACACTTACTATCAGAGAACAGGGGTTACAGGAAGTAAGGTAGAGCAATGTTTGGTGTTTTACTCCAGAGATATTCACACTGAAATACTCACTGTTAATGTGGGAGGATAGCTGGAATATCTCTGACATGTTTCACTGATGCAAGAGAAAGCAACAGCATCATCGTCATCTTTCATCAACTTAGAAAGTCACATGGTGGCTGAGAAACTGCCTCTGATACAGCACTGTCCCACACAGGGACGAACACTGTTGAAAAACAGAAACAACCGATGTTAGAGAGCGCTGAAAGGAAATGCGTTTTGCATTTAAACGCAGCGCCTGGTCAGTGCTCTGTGTGTAGGACACGTATAGCAGTGGGGCTGCCTGGTCCCTCATGAAGAAGTAAAGCAGTCACTGAGCATCCTCTTGAGGCAAACGCTTCAACTTGTAGTCCAAAGCGGGCCCTGTGCACCGGGCAGTGTGCAGCTGTGGTTCACGACGAAGAGCAGCTTGTATGATAATCAGTCACTGGATGGAGCAATGCTTATAGTCCACGAGTACCTACTGAGGTTGGCATGAAACACTATTGATCATTTTCGGTATCGTTATAGCAATCAGTGATGCAACCTTACAGACTGGGATCGAACCTGCTCTACCACCTGAGCTACAGCCACCCTGAAAGAGAGAAAGAGAGAGACTTTGTCACTTGAAATGTTCTTGAAAATGAAGGCCACACAGTTTGGCGACATCTGCACGCCAATCCCAGCCATAGAAGGCAGAAAGCCCCGGATGCTACTGCCAACGGGCAGAGTGCCAGAGAACCAGAGGCAACGGGCTGCCGCCGCCAGACAGAGGCCGGCTGCCGCCGCCAGACAGAGGCCGGCTGCCGCCGCCAGACAGAGGCCGGCTGCCGCCGCCAGACAGAGGCCGGCTGCCGCCGCCAGACAGAGGACAGAGGCCGGCTGCCGCCGCCAGACAGAGGCCGGCTGCCGCCGCCATGAGCAAAGAACTACCCAGCCTCTGACAGACACAGGTGGTCCAGCATCCAGTGAGGCTCAGCAAGCCTCAGGCCCACACACAAACCTAACCCCCCCAGACCCCCAGGGAGCATGGCATGGTTCAGAAGGTTGTGACGAATTTCAGTGAGCGTGTAACGTTACATGTAGTGTGTCGAAACGGCATTATGTCTGTTTAGATGTTTAAACAGATGTTTCTTTGTTCTGAAGGAACTCTTTGGGGATTTTTTGTGTTCTCGCTCAGTCTTTACTCTTGTCTTACTCTCCTCAGTATTGAGGACTTGACAGACCCCGAGAGGGTCAGGACAGACCCCAAGTGTGATCGGACTGTGTCATTGTATGGCTACCTCAGAGGGACACATTTGAAAAACAAAGGCCAGGTCCACATACCAGGTACGAAGACAGACCTCTTTACAGCAGACTAACAGGATGAAACAAAGTTTTCACTGGAGTGACGTGCCCTGTGTTGTCCTGTCTGTAGGTGTCGGAGACTTTCACATGGCGGACGTCAACTTCCTGCCAGATCCGTGTCCCCTGCCTGACACTCAGAAGAAGAGGGCACTGAATGAGAAGGAGCGTCTGCTCTATGCACCCATGGCTGGGGTGGGAGGGGTCGTGTATGACAAAGATGCCGTTTACATCGACCTCCCGGCCAATCACGTCAAACAGCTGCAGGTGTGTGTGTTCCTGAGATGGCAGTGTGTGAGTTTTATTTGTAAATGTTCGCCCGGGCTTCTTAGTACTGACTCAAGGGTTGAAGTCATTCTTCCTGTCCTGTTACAGGAAGAAGTGCGGCCAACCACAGAGCTGGTCCAGTCCCTCAAAGAAACTCACATCACTCTAGACGCCAAGATGGCTGCCAGTAAGGTCTCTCTCTTCAGTGGCTCTGCCAGCCTGGACCCCACAGACATCAGTGAGCAGAGTGGGTAAGTCATGACAACGCTCTGCTCTCGCTCGTCAGTCCTCTTTCACGACTACAGATGAATGTTAGAGTTTCATTAAGCAAAACTGAGGCACAAGCGGTCTGTGAGCTTTACTGTGAGCTCACATTTAATAAGATGAAAGATTATTTGGATTCGATGTTGATGATTTTACATTCACTGTAATCGGAGAACAGCACAAACCGTGAGACCTGTTTGTGTGACAGAGCGCAGGAGGGACTACGAGAGCTACATGTCTGGGATCCACACACACACACACAGAGGAGGAAGGTGGTCTTCACTGGGGAGGAGGAGGAGGAGAATGATGCTAGTGGGCCTAGCAGTGATGAGGATGATGATAGCAGTGACAGTGACCAGGAGGAAGAGGATGATGGTTTGTCCACATTTCTCAAGGAGGCGAGAGCTAAATCTGAAAAAAGCTCAAAAGGCAGCACTCCCCCAGCAAAGAAGCAGAAGCTAGAGGAGGGGAAAGGAGCCGGCGAGGAGGTCCCAGAGGCACCGGCATTCGCAGACAGCGAGGACGAGCTGGAGAAGAGCGAGGAGGACAGTGAAGGAGAGGGCGGGGCTGAGGGAGCAGGAGACTCTGGGCACTGTTCTAAAGAGTCGGAGGAAGACAGTGAGGAGGAGGAGGAGGAGGATGGAGATGATGAATCGATGGAAGAGGAGACTGGTGCAACTGAAGAAAAGGAAAGTGACAGTGATGAAGAGGAGGAGCAGGGTAAGTCCTGCACATTCAGTTTTCTGCTACAAAATAAATGCTTAAAAAAAAAAAACCTCCTTCCTGACGTCTTTTCCTGTTTTTCATATTTGTCACACTTGAATGTTTCAGATCTGCAGACAAATTTAATATTAGACACAAAATGCAGTTTTATATGACGATTTTCATCTCCTGACCCTAATCGCCCCCCAAGCCTAATATACAATCCAACTTTATTTATAAAGCACTTTAAAATAGTGATAACATGTCCCGTCCCCCGCCACCCACTACAACTGCACTGCTGTGGAGGATTAAGGTCACGACGAAGCACCTCGGGCTGTTTGAAGTCTCCAAACGTTCCTTCTGGAGTTTGTTTGGTTTGATGGTGTCCTTCGGTCATTGTCCTTACATAACCCAGGTGTGTTTGTGCACGAACTGATGGTAAGTCACCCAGGTGATAGACCCACACCACCACTGTTGGTGTTGGATTAATACTGAAATACCGCCTTAAGGGTTTTTCCTCATCTGTTGGTGTGTTTCTTTACATGTTGACATGAAGCGTTACTTGTTACGGTCTTCCAGGCTGTTTCACACGTTCTGGTTCATAATCGAGCCTGAAACTGAACTCAAACAATCAACCCCCAATTTAACAAGAGAGACAGCTACTGAATGTGGGTTTGGATTTCAAGTCGTCATATAAAAGCTGTACTTTGTGTTATTGACATTCTATTATTATATTGACATTTGCTTGACGATCTGAAACTGGACAGCGTGACAGTCGGCTCGGTTTGTCTGGACGTTGGGTTTTCATTGGTCATCATTGTCTCTGTGATGAGGACGAAATGACTGGTGGTAGGAGGTGTGATGAGTTTTGGGTGTCCTCCTTCAGTTGTGGTCTGTCTGCAGGGACGTTAAAATGGAAGGAGGGCCTGCAACAGAAAGCATCAGCAGCATTTCTACGGCATCAAGAAGCTGCCCCCAATCTGAGGAAGCTGGTTTATGGTTCAGGTACTCACACTTCTCTGCATACATCAGGGCAAATAATGTATTGTGTTTGTGTACACGCAGGTAAGTCGTTGTACGTGTGTGTAAGGATGAAGCTCTACTGTGGATGTGAGGTGTCACCTCCACACAGTCCTGTCAGTTTCTAAGGAAACACGTGAGCCTGATATCAGCGCGTCTTTGATCTAAGTCACTGCTGTGTCTGGACTCGTGTGCTCTCACGGTGTCGCTTCTGCGCGTGCATGACTCACTTCCTGCTTTTGATCTGCCCCTTTGCACTTCTGTATATTCCCCATCCTCGTCTCATGTCATATTTGTTTATTGTTACTCACCAGCAAAACGTTTGTTTTTATGTTGACATCATACTTTTGTCCCTGCTCGCAGTCTACTGAACGATGTGTTTAAGATGATCTTAAGTGTGACTTTATTTTATTCCACTGACATGTTTTCCAATACTTGTGGCATCAAAGTGGCACACCGTTAATTACTGAAGTATAACATGAGTTTGGTAAAGCTCAGCTCTGTGCTTCATGTATTTATGCACAGGATATCAGAGCTCAACGCCCGACATGTTTGTCTGAATATAGTGGGAGCTCCTTAATGAATGTTTGCCTCGTGAAGCACGCTAATATTGACAGCAGGTCATAAGCTGAAGTAAAACCGTGAGCGACATCTTTACGTCATATGTGTGAGGACGTACTCCTCACGAGCTCTGGTGATCCTTGTTTGCAGTGGTGGAAGCGGATGATTCGGAGGAGGAAGAGGAGGAGCTTGGCGGGCTGTTTCGAGTTAATCGTCCTCAGAGAAGCAAAAGAGTTCAGGCCAACGCTTCAGACTGCTCCCATTTCAGCGCCGACATTTCCCACAACTGGGATTTAGAAGAGGTCCAGTATTTCCTGACGTGCCTCCGACTCGAGGGCAGCTGACGTCGTCAGGCCCCAGGTCGATTTCAAAGTCGTTGCCAGTTTTGAAATGAAATGAGAATAAGTGGGTCTATTTTCTTTTTCAGATGTTAAACTCCATCAGGGATTGTTTTGTGACGGGCCAATGGGAGGAAGGCCAAGATGCGGCAACGCTGCTGAAAGAAGACGGTAAGAGTTCAGAGGGAGGTGCTCGTTGTGCTCAGAGTGCGTCAAAAGCACTTCATCGAAGCTGAATTATGATCAGGAGTAATGAGACTGATCATTACTCCTGATGGTTGCAAAGACTTTCAGTTAAGAATCTATGTCTGAAGGCCACGACGCATCATGAGTACTCATCAGTGTGCTTGCTTTCTTTTATCTAGAGGAGCTATACGGTGACTTTGAAGATTTGGAAACAGGAAAAGTTCACAAAGGCGTAGCTGGGGAGCAGCAGCAGGCCGAGGTATGTGACACAGAACACAGCTTCATATCGATACTGTGGCTGCAAGTGCGAAATAATCAGCAACAGTCACTTACTGAGTGCAGGGGGGGGGGGCACACATCTACACACCCGTTTCGAAATAGTTGGGACGCTGCTAAAAGGTAAATAAAACCAGAATGCAGTGCTTTGTGTTTGTTTTGTCTCCTATAACCTTTCAGCAGCACCAAAACCTGCGTTTCCTCTACTGATCGTTTGAGCCGCTCTGAAACAGGAAACGGCATGAACTCTTATTTCTGTAGACGGTTGCTAGGGGTAACCCTCGCTTCTCTTGTCTGAACTGGGTGGTTTCTGTGCATTTGACAACTCTTTGTGTGGAAGAGTCTTACTGCATACTTTTATTACTCAACTCATTCATAGACCATGTCCCTCAGGCTCCTCGAGCTGCTGGAGACGGTGTGGCTCACAGAAAGCCAACAATCGCTACTCATGTCCTGGAAAGTACAACGTTAGTAACAGTATTGGGGGTAAACATTCATTTCAACTGGAAAGGTATTCTTCATATGTAAACTTCAAGGCTATAAAAACTATTTCGAGTCTTACATTTAGCAGAAAAAAAGGAAAAAACAAATAAACTGCTTAGATGCCTGGAAGCTGTGTCCTTCTATGAGACTGCAGAAGTCTGAGCAAAGTGGAAAGACTTCATCTCCTTGAAATTCCTGCCTTCGGTTAGCATGCACGTTATCCAAAGGTACTTGTTCGGCTGCTTGCACGTGCATATGAGCTTGAGTGACAGCCCATTCTTAATCCATTGGGTTCAGTATGTCAGCCACACTTTGCAGCTATGACGGCTTCAACTCTTCTGTCTTTATAAAACTGTGCACAAGTTTTAGTAGTGTGTAAATCGGTACTTTTTAGGTGGGTTTATTATTCTTTCAGAAGTGCATGTGTGTACGGAGCCCTGCGAGGGACACTGGAGGGGGAAAAAAAACGAAGACGATCCCGCAAAAGTTCATCTTCATTATTTTTTTCCTCCAGTGTCCCTCGCACTGATGTTGGACGAGGAAGCCTTATTCACAGTATTTAACAAAATGATTCTAAATAAAGGTTTTGTTTTGTTTTTCTTGTTTCATTATCGCCTGAACAGTTATTTATGATGCGCATCTTTCTTACCATTAGAAAAGTGATGAAGATGACGCCGACGATGAAGACCAACAGGTGGTGATGGATGAGGAGGAGGTGCAGAAGAACAAGCGCCTTGAAAAGAAACGCAGACTGAAGGAGCGCTTTGATACGGAGTACGATGACGGGGACGCCACTTACTTTGACGATCTGAAGGAGGAGATGCAGAAGCAGGCTGAGGTGGGCTGTCGGTCAGGCTGATGTTCATGTGCAAACATCCACTCAGTTTGTGTCTCTAAGAGCAAATCCATCCACTGTTTCCTCAGCTGAACAGAGCTGAGTTTGAAGACATGGACGATGAGTCAAGAGTGCAGTATGAAGGCTTCCGGCCAGGAATGTACATCAGATTGGAAATTTCATCCTTACCCTGTGAGTTTGTCACCAACTTTGATCCGCATCACCCCGTCATCATCGGAGGCCTCGCCAGCAGTGAAGGCAATGTAGGATACCTGCAGGTCAGTCCTACACCTGCACCTAACAAAATAATAATAACATGATTGTTCTACAAACATCTGCATATGAATCCATAAACTGCTGCTCACATCCGTTTTGACACAAAACTTTATTAGAGCACAAAACAACAGAAAACATGTACCGTATTTTCCGGACTACAAAGCGCACCTGAATATTAGCCGCACAACTTGAAATTATGAAAAAATCATATTTTGTTCATACATTAGCCGCACCAGACTAAAAGCCGCAGGTGCGCTAGCGAGCGGGCTAGTAGCGCTAGCGAGCGGGCTAGTTGCTAGTAGCGGCGGTGCACGGCCCGCCTTGCAGGTGGAGGTGGAGGGCTCGTTAGAGCCCCGCAAAGTGGGCCGTGCACCGCCGCCCGACCGACCCAGCCCTTAGAGCCAATCCTTATCCTGAAGTTATGGCTCTGACTTGCCGACTTCCCTTAGCTGCCTTGTTCTAACATGCCAGAGGCTGTTCACCTTGGAGACCTGCTGCAGATATGGGTACAGGGCCAGCCAGAGCCAGCTTGCTAATCTAGTCTCTTTTTCCCGCTAATTTGTACAGCACTACTTTGGCTGGCGGACGGACATGTGACCAACATATCACTCTTTTCCGTGTCTGATCACATGCCTTTCTGCCAGGCAAAATGGCGGAACAAACCAAAACAAATCCTCTTACGATGTCACAAAAATCATGAAAAAGCCTCAGAAAAGCCGCACCGGACAATAAGCCGCAGGGTTCAAAGGTCGTGCAAAAAGTAGCGGCTTATAGTCCGGAATTTACGGTAAACAAAGCTAAACTCTAAGTTTGACATATATGTTATGTTTTCAATCAATAAATACAATTATTAGTATTTTTATTTAGATAACAGCAGAAATATGACTGAAAAGATGGTCTCTGTTAAATCTTCTTACATGTTATCCTCAAAATAAGTAGACGTGGCAGAAGTTCAGACTTTCTCTACTTAAAGTACAAAAGTAAAAGTTGAAGTACTGAAGCCAACTTCTTTACTCAAGTAAAAGTACAGGCTCTGAAATGTAATCAGATTACAAATGTAAAAGTAGCTCCTCGAAGGACAATTCTAACCGTTTTTTGGATGAAGGTAAGTGAATCTTGTGCTACATTAATAATAAAATAATATTGGTACATGAAAATACAAATATGATTCAAATCTAAATTGTAAATATGTTGAATTTGTTACGTGAAGGATGATTAAACAAAATAAGTGAGTGTCTCTAGATTGTAGTGAGAGTACTTTTCCTCCATACAAAGTACAGATATTTGTTTGAAAATGTGTAAAAATCAAAAGTAAGAAAAAAAATACTCAAGTACAGATACCTGAAAATTCTACTCGAGTGCTCTAATGAATTATTTGTACCTCTGACAATAACCTCATTAAGATACAAAGTTGCAATAATGGTTAAATAAAATGAAAGTTGTACGCTGTGCACTTCAGATGCGACTGAAAAAACACCGCTGGCACGACCGTATCCTGAAGACACGGGACCCCCTCATCCTGTCCTTAGGCTGGCGCCGCTTCCAGACCATCCCCCTCTACCATATCGAGGATCACAACGGACGCCACCGCCTGCTTAAATACACGCCGCAGCACATGCACTGTGGAGCCACGATCTGGGGTGAGCTGCATTCAGAGCGTGACTTCACAGCGACTCACACACTCATCTTACTCTGCATATCTACACTTTGAATGGCTTCACATAATAACTGTATTCAGGCTTCTAATGAGAGTAAGACATTGAACAGCATCAGCATAAACCTAACACCAGGTCCAAAACAGTTTGGACGCTGCGTAACATTCAAACCCATGTTCACCACATCGCTCGACAGTGGTGAACTAACATGTTGCTTCCATCAAAGTCGCTGAAAGTTCAGTGTTTAAGTCTTTGTTGTAGTATAGCTCTCTTTAATCTGAGTTACACGGGTGCATCCCAGAAACATTCCTCTTTTACAATGTTTCCATTGCTGTGATAAAGGACAGCCTCTTCGATTGTACTGATGACTTTTCTGTCCCGTGTTTCTCTGAAGGGCCCATCACTCCACAGGGCACTGGCTTTCTGGCTGTTCAGTCAGTATCAGGAGCTAAAGTGAGTGTTTACCAGGGCCGGAGTAATACACTGCACATGATGTAATGAGGAATGTTGGTGTATTTAATGTCTGGTCATGTCATTTTTCTTCTGTAAATTACTCTCGTTGAACTGAATGAATCCCAAAGTCCTGTGTTTTCCTGTGTAGGCTAATTTCCGCATTGCAGCCACAGGAGTCATCCTGGACCTGGATAAATCAGTGACTATTGTGAAGAAGCTCAAACTAATTGGTTACCCTTATAAGATCTTTCAGAACACCTGCTTCATTAAGGTAGGGAGGCTTCACCACATCTGAAGCTCACTTTGTGTCGGCCTTTAAATAAACCAGTTTTTGAGATGTAAAAGCCAAAGAATCTGAAGAATTGTGTAATAATGGTTTCCTCCTCCTCCTCCTCTTCTTCACAGGGCATGTTTAACACGGTGCTGGAGGTTGCTAAATTTGAAGGTGCTTCTATACGAACGGTGTCGGGGCTCAGGGGCCAGATAAAGAAGGCGCTGTCTACACCTCCAGGAGCTTTCAGAGCCACGTTTGAGGACCGCCTGCTTATGAGCGGTGAATGGCCTTTTTTTTTGCTGACTTTACTCTTAGTATATAAATAGTATGTTTTTCTGCAGATCTTAAGATTTTTCTTTAATGAAGATCTTTAATTGTATTAAGGCTTTAACCCAATCCTAGAGGAAGTTCAAAGAGTTGTTTCTAGCTCCCAGGAAATGAAAATAATCTGCAAAATCTCAAAGCCATTTTTTCAGTGTTAGAGCATTTGGACATTGAGTAGAGGAAACGAGTGGAGGTAGTGGCAATTCAATTCAATTTTATTTATACGCCAAATCACAACATCAGTCGCCTCAAGGCGCTTTACATTGTAAGGTAGACCCTACAATAATACATACAGTGAAAAACCCAACAATCATATGACCCCCTATGAGCAAGCACTTTGGCGACAGTGGGAAGGAAAAACTCCCTTTTAACAGGAAGAAACCTCCGGCAGAACCAGGCTCAGGGAGGGGCGGGGCCATCTGCTGCTGGTTGGGGTGAAAGAAGGAAGACAGGATAGAGACATGCTGTGGAAGAGAGCCAGAGATTAATAACAAGTATGGTTGAATGCAGGGAGATCTATTAACACATGGTGAATGAGAAAGGTGACTGAAAAGGAAAAACTCAATGCATCATGGGAGTCCCCCAGCAGTCTGAACCTATCAC
>VURO01050859.1:1797-13777 GCA_015108175.1 Pelvicachromis taeniatus | reverse complement strand
CTTCCATAAAGGCCAACTTTGTGCAGTGCACGACTAATAGTTGTCCTATGGACAGATTCCCCCACCTGAGCTGTAGATCTCTGCAGCTCGTCCAGAGTCACCATGGGCCTCTTGGCTACATTTCTGATCAGCGCTCTCCTTGTTCGGCCTGTGAGTTTAGGTGGATGGCCTTGTCTTGGTAGGTTTACAGTTGTGCCATATTCCTTCCATTTCTGAATGATGGCTTGAACAGTGCTCCGTGGGATGTTCAAGGCTTGGGAAATCTTTTTGTAGCCTAAGTCTGCTTTAAATTTCTCAATAGCTTTATCCCTGACCTGTCTGGTGTGTTCTTTGGACTTCATGGTGTTGTTGCTCCCAATATTCTCTTAGACAACCTCTGAGGCTGTCACAGAGCAGCTGTATTTGTACTGACATTACATTACACACAGGTGCACTCTATTTAGTCATTAGCACTCATCAGGCAATGACTATGGGCAACTGACTGCACTCAGACCAAAGGGGGCTGAATAATTGCGCACACCCCACTTTTCAGTTATTTATTTGTAAAAAATGTTTGGAATCATGTATGATTTTCGTTCCACTTCTCACGTGTACACCACTTTGTATTGGTCTTTCACGTGGAATTCCAATAAAATTGATTCATGTTTGTGGCTGTAATGTGACAAAATGTGGAAAAGTTCAAGGGGGCCAAATACTTTTGCAAGCCACTGTACACTTTCTCCTCAAAGGCTAGAGGAGAAAGTGTATGACTGAATGTTGTGATAAATACTGAGCTTCTGCTGGTTGAAACTGAACCCAAAGCATGTTTCCTCTGCCAGGCACTCAGAGAGGGGAAACGCTGTGTAACTGCCCACTGGCTCAACACTGTGCTGAAGAAGAAGAGGATGGTTCCTCCTCACCGGACGCTACATCTGCCTTTTGCCTTCCCTCCTGGAGCCAAACCCTGTTCTCAGCACGTATGTCTACCTTTCACAGACACCTACCTATTCTTTCAACAGTAGCTTTTCTGCAGTCTTTATACTTGGTGAACTTCAAAATACTGTGCTCCAGTTGGCAGGTTCTGCTTGTCAGATATTTACTCCAGCTCTCTGTTTGTTGCACTCTTTCCTCAGATCATATCTGTGACTGGTTTTGTGGATGCTGACAGAGATGATCTAAAACTGATGGCCTACCTGGCTGGTGCCAGATACACCGGATATCTTTGTCGCAGTAACACTGTCCTCATTTGCAAAGAGTAAGAGTTTGGGTCAGGTAGAGTTCTTCTTGGGGGTATCATTAGTGGAACTCCTTTGTACTACATGCAATGTATCTGTAGATCTCAAACTATACATGGACAATCTTACTCTTGGTTTTATGTATACCTGGTTAGAGTCGTTCTTGGAGTGTACTCCTCATTTTTATGTGTGAAGGACTCAGCCGATCTTCAAGGCTCTCCTACATGTTAACCTTTTTTAGTCAGATCAGATGGTTTGTTTTGTTAGTCCAGCTTTTTCACTTTTTTATTTCCCAACATTGTGGCAACGTATTTGAAATGTCTCATTTTCTTTCTCTTTTCTCATCTCATTTTTCAGTTGTTTGTTGCTTTTTGTTTACTTTTTTGACAGCATTGCAACCTTCTAGCAATTTGCTAGCAGGTCTATAACCTTCAGTTCTCAATCACACTGTTGGTTTTATGGTTGTCTTGCTAATATCACTTTAGACCCAGTGGGCTTAAATATGAGAAGGCCAAGGAGTGGAAGATCCCTTGTGTGAATGCCCAGTGGCTGTGTGATATACTACTGGGCAACTTTGAAGCACTGAGACAAATCCAGCACAGCAGATACTCCATCTACATACATCCTGAACCACTGGTGCCTAACCCACAGCTGGTCCAGAACCTGCTTGGTATGTACGCCGTCACTGGAAAAGAGTTGTTGTGTAGTGAGCAATTACATGAAAGCTTAAAGATATTACCTAATATCTCTTACTTGCCACACACACTCTTCTGTGGGGCATGCTTAGTCAGTCTCACCTGAATGGAGTCACAAAAGAGGTCTGAATTTATGTGGCTTAATTTTGCTTTGTAATGAAAGCGAAGAGCCCTCTGGTTTTGATGTTGTATCAAAAGATGTCACTCAGAATGGCCACACTTCTGTAAGACACTGTCCTGATTACCTTGTTCATTTCTCTGTAGCTGCTTGGAGAACACCAATCAAAGTCTCTTCTGAAGCTTTGGCGGTGAGTTTTTGTATCACGGTATGTTTGTTATTTTTCACTTTTTTTGTTTGGAATGTCAAGAACCTCCTCAGTGTAGTTAACTGTCATGAGAGACAATATCTGCGTAAATGTGCTTTGTTTTTTTATGCGTTTGTCCTTAAAAGGCTTAATCACTCATAGATGAGAGAGAAGCACAGTGTACAGACTCTTCTAATTGTGCTTTTGTGGTGTCCGTTTGGTGTTTAGAGCCTCCAGCTGCTGCAGAAGCAAAAGATCAGTGACTCAGCCAACCCACCTGCAAACAAGAAAGCCAGGTTAGGGTCTAGTCTGTCACTTCTCTGCACAACAACAGAGCTGGACCACACATGCCAGACTGCCATCTTCTAATGATACTTTGGGTAAACAGCATTTCTGTCTCTGTCTCTGAAGGCTGGAGGAGATCCAGTCCCCGAGTAAGAAGCTTCCTCCAGAGTCCACTCCTCGGGTCATGTTCACAGGCTTTGAGCCTATGCAAGTACATCAGTACACCAAGGTAAAAGCAGCCTTGCCACACTCAAACATTCAATGTGTTATTAGAGACTGAAGCTCAGATTAGTGAGAACGCTAATGTGTCCCCTTCTTTTCCCCCTGCAGAGGTTATATGCTTTAGGTGGAGAACTTGCAGACAGCAGTCAGAAAGTCACGCACCTTGTGGCCAGTAAGGTGACTCGCACCGTCAAGTTCCTGACCGCCATGTCTGTAGTCAAACACATAGTCACCCCAGAGTGGCTGGAGGAAAGCTGGAGGAGTCAGAAGTTTGTAGGTATGTTTGCGTCCCACTCCTCCTTTTTCTTACCTTACTGTGTTTTGTAGAGCAGTCGATTGTTTAGTAAAGTGTAACTAAATTGGTCTTGCACTGTATGCTTTTACCTGTATATGTTTGTGTGTGTTACAGATGAGCACAGTTACACTCTGAGGGATGCAGAAGCGGAGGTGTTGTTTGGCTTCAGCCTGGAGGAGTCACTAAAGAGAGCCCATAGTGCACCTCTCTTTAAGGTCCTCTTACAACATAATTGCTGTCTTCATAACAACTTACTCTAAAAAAAAACAAAATAAAACAGATTTTCCTGCTGACAAATAAAGAATTCAGAAGTAGGGCTGTGTGATATGTCCAAAATCTCATATCCCAATATAAGGCATTTCTCATCTCAATAATGATATATATAACAAAATAGTGCTTCTTCTGTAAATTCTGGGAACGCAAACTTGTGTGAAGTGTTTTCAGCTGGGCGTCATGTACCTGGAGTCGAGTGCTTTGACCGATGCTTGAAACCATATATTTTTAGATATAAGTTGTAACGGCCGCCTTTTTCTTTGCGAGTCTTTATTACATGGTGTGCTGCGGGGAAACGCCTGCTCTAACGTTTGACTCTAAGGTTTATTTTGAGTACCTGATGGCTCTTTGTTGCGTCTTGTCCGTAAACTCTCTCCGTACTCTTTTCTTGCGTAGGTGGTTGAAGAGGATTGTGGTATTGGAGTCTGAGGTTTGCACCATCATCTGCATAGTACAGTTTTCTGGTCCGTGTCAGACTTTTCAGAACCAAACCATGTCCATGCTACGGAGGTAGCCCCTGGTTTAGGAATAAGGTCCTGGATTTGTTTGGACTGGTCCTTCTGTTTGGAGCTACCTGGTTCTGTCTCATCTTCACTGGCAATGCTAGTGTTCTCTGTGCCCTGATGAAAAATATTGCCGTTAACGGTGTATTTTGCGACACCACGAAACAACCGTCAAATTACACGGTATATAATGTTGTACAGCGTATAGTTTAAAACGATAGATGTTTTCTTTTCATCATATCGCACAGCCCTATTCAGAAGTAACATCTAAATGCAAGAAGTGCTAAACTCATTTGACCTTTTTGTTCAACAATTAAAAAGTAAATGATATTGAGTCACTTGTGGCTGTGCTGATGATCACACAACATTTAAATATATTAGGCCTTTAAAAATAGTGGGTCAGTATGTTGACCGAACTGCTATATTTAAACTGAGCTGGACTAACTGGATACCAGTGTACTAATTGTTCTGATGATTAATGGTTGTCTCCCTTTCTGTTTCCTGTTGCATGGTGATGTAGGGGAAGTACTTCTACCTCACACCAGGGATCTGCCCAAGCCTCAGCACAATGAAGTCCATTCTGGAGAGTGCTGGAGGAAAGCTGCTAACCAAGCAGCCCTCATACAGAAAGATCATGGAGCACAATCAGAATAAGGTGCTCAAAGTTGCTGCAACTCTTTCATGTCTCTATGCACTCATAAATGTCCCATTTATACCCTGCCCTACCACAGAGGTGGTAGGTTCTTGTGTAACAATGTGGCATAAATAGAATTTATTTCATAACAAAATAAAATGGCAGTAGGCATTCACAAACTATAGAAGACATTTATATATTTGACAAAAGTCTTTTCTTAATATTTTTCTCTATAAATTAGTAACCACATGTTGGCATTTGGTTGCAGAACCTTCCGGAGATCATATTAATTTCCTGTGACAATGACCTTCACCTCTGTAGGGAATACTTCCTGAAAAACATTGGTAAGATGCTCTCCCAGGTCCTGTTTGAACACACGTGTGTATTTAGCCTGATTTTTACAGGGTATCTTCGTTGACATTGTGTTTCATTAGCACTCTTGTGGTTTCTCTGTTTTCCAGATGTTCACAATGCTGAGTTCATTCTGACTGGAGTTCTCACCCAGAAACTTGACTATGAATCATATCCTTTACAACTAGTGTCACAGCAAAAACCTTCCTGTTGCTCAGTAACTGGGCATCTCACAATAACTAGTTTAGTTTGATGACGTTGTCTGGCTGAATGATAGTTTTTCACTTTCAGCCTTTAAACCCCAAAGTGTTCCCAAACTAAAGCTGTAGAGTTGTTCTTTCAGGCAGGAATCATGTGGTCAGGGGGAAACAAAACACATGTCATCTTCACTGCAGTCTGGACTAAACACAGTATTGGGAGATTTGTGGATTCATCATGAGTTAAAGGTCAAACTGCTAATAAGTCTGCCTGAGATTGCACAGGTCTTGACTTATGGCCATGTTATCTATGTGTCGATTGGCATCAACAAAAGTACGTGATAGTATGTTCCAGAGCGGCCTGGAACCCCCTCCCCTGTCTGATAACACACATCATGTGTACAGAAACTGCAGATGTATTTGAGCCTATCAAGGGATGTTTTGGTGATTGCTGTATGATGTAGAGTGACCGGATGCAGCTGTGATGTTACTGTGATAAGTCAATTTCCTTGACAGTCACACATATAAGTTCACTTGATGGCGCAGCAGTGAAGCAAAGAAGAGAAGGACACGGGACAGAATGAGGACAGCCTATGTGTACAGTCCAGCCACACTGACTTTTCTATGTTTTTATTTCTGTGCACATGTCTCCAGTCTTTTTGTAGCCTTTTGTTACCTGTTTGGATGGATGTGAATTTTGTGAAATAATTGTTTAAATTATGGAGGATGAAACGTTTTTTTTCTGTTGTTGAGATAGGATGTGTAAAGCTTCAGCTCACAAATGCTGCTTTTTGGAATAAAAACTACACCTTGATTGTGAAAAAATGTTTTCAGCTTCATACCTGATCAAAAGTATGTTAATGACTAAAGTAAAACATTAGATTTTTAGATGTAGTTAATGTCTTTAGCATGTGAAATAAAGCCTCATAGCAGATTGTGATTAACCATGTAGAAAATCATTCGGGATGAATAAATAAATTCCAAATGTCGTGCAGTAAAAGATGGACATGTTGAGAACAAAAGGTCTGTTGACTTCTCATAATTTTGAGGGTTTGAACACTTTCCTGATGATATTCCTCCCAGGTTTAAATGGATAATTCCTGATAGATTTAATTTAATTAACTGTTAATGAGGGTCTGGGGTAGTTACTGGTGAAGTTCTAATTGCTGGCTGTCAGACACAGCCTGAGATCATGTGAGGCTTGGGTGGGAGTGAGACATGCAGCGTTGCCTGCGGTGCTGTCCTCAAAAACGACAGCAGACTGAATTAGACACAGTCTGCGCCAAGGTCATGTACTACATATTGCATGTGTAGGTGCCACTTGCACTGCTTGATGTGTATTTACATGAATGTGAGATTTGATGTTTCATGGCTGACCATGCAGAATGATGGCTGAACTGCACAGAGATTCATGTTGCTGTATTAGAGCAGTTTTAACATACAACTAAAGAATCATCATACACACTTGGTGTGTCATTGAATACACCAATAAGCCACAACTTTAAAGTCTGACTAAAGTTGTTGGAGCAGGAATTCCTGAGACTGAGCGCAGACACATTAGCAGAAATTAGAAAACCCTAGCAATCAGAGCAAATAATGCTGAGAGAACTCCCTGTAACAATGAGAAACCTCTGGCAGAGCTTTTAACTAAAGCAGATGACCACTTGTGTATGTTTTGATGACTCTGTGTTCATTGTAGGAGCTTTCAGCATTGGCACTTTGTCTAGTCTGAAGCTACACAGCCAGCTTTTGCTCTCCATGCCGGTCATTGAGCATATGAGGCTCAATGGTTGTCCTTCCCTTAACTTGATGTCATCTTCCAACTGAACTGAAATATCGGTTTAAAGGTTGAAAAGTTAATTAAGAGGCAGAATAATACCCCTGTATAGCTGCAGCGTAGGGGTGATGGAATGCATGAAGACGATAGAGCAACCAAACACTGTGTAACCACGGTAACATCTGACCCCACTTCCGCGAAGCCACAGTTACAACTGCTAATTGGACAAAATGAAGTGACAGAGAGGTTGAGCCAGTGGGTAAAAATGAAACATTATGCAGAAATAGTAAAGATGGTGATTGAAAGCAGATTTCTGAGTGACTGGGCTGATCCTAAAAAGATCTACAGGACACAGAGTAGTGATATCTGTCAAATGGCAATACATTACAATGTATTGCAATGCATTGGCACTTTTGACACTTTTAAACGTGTTAGCTTTAAAAACAGCTTATTCCCTCTGATATGCTGGTTTAATCTTGCTGCCTGTGTGTTGTTGAGGATGACATCAGATAAATGAAGAAATCCCCAAAAAGTAAGAACATCTCAGTGTTCATCTGTGAACACACACACACACATAGTATTTGGGCAATCCTAATTAATTCCAATTAAAAATGCAAAAAAAAAAGCCACATCTTTGATTAAGCAGCAGCTGGGCTCCTTGTTGGTTTGCGATGTCCTCCTCTGACACAGCCCAGTTATGGGGAGAAGGAAGGACACAGAAACGGTTGTAATTAATACAGAAATGCTTCATGTGAGATATTTCTAATTAGTCCCCAGTTCCTCCCTCTGTTGCAACGGACACACTTTGGTTTGCCTGTTCCACAGGATGCAAATGAATTACAGACTAATTACACAGAGATGGGCGTGTGGGATTCCTTGAGCCCTGCAAATTAACATATGAACTAATTAGCATAAGGTGGAACTAATGACTAATAATGTAACCAATTACAGGGGCTGGGCCTTCTCATTCTACTTTTGGAGAAAATTATGCTTGGAGGAGAATGCATTGTTTTAGTCACAGACAAAGAAGAGAACAGGAAAAGGTTGGCTTTACAGTCAGGTTTCCATGTTCACTGTGCAGCAGCCTTAGTCCCCTGCTCAAGGGCTTCTGGATATAATTGAAGGTGTTGATGAATGTTAGTATTTTAAGCAACAGTTTTTTTTTTCTAACAGCTTTGCAGGCTCAAACAGTACTGAGAAACTAGTACTAGTTTTTAGATCAAATGTAGGTTTTTCAGCAATAGGGCAGAAAAATAAAATTACACGTGCAAAAAATCAAATAAAACCATGTAAGAAGAAAACAGACAAATAAATAAGATGAAAATGATAAATTTAGTGGATCACAGAGTAGTGAATGTTTTTTTTAATTGATTGTAGAACACGATCCTGATATGTCAGGCTAGTCAAGTCTGTGTGACACTCATATGGTGGTCCTCATACAGGATTTTTTCATCTATTGAATTACAGGCTTTCTGGTAGCCAATCCAGGTTGGTCTGCGTGGTCTTAGAGTCCTGGCGTACTGCTCTATGTCATAGTTTGGTTCTGGATTTTTTGACCCAGCATTTTGATTTTTATGCCTTTTTGAATTATGATGTTCTTGTTTGTATAGTTTAGGTTTCAGTTATTCTGTTGATAGTGAGTTCTGTTTCCCTATTTAATTCTCATCTGTCTAGGTTCGTCCCAGGTCTGTGTCTTCCCCACTATGCTGGTTATGGTGTTGTGTCTTCAGTGTATGAGTCTGCATTAAGACACAAGACTTTGATATGTTTCATAGAATCAACAGAAAAGATAACAAATTATATGTTCTGTCATATAACGTATAATTTATATACGTTATATATATAAATATAGATAGACCGACTAAAGATAGACCGACAGACTATTTCAAATGATCAGGTACAAGAACTGGACTAAAAATTAATGCAAAAACATCTGAAGAATGACGATTTCTTGAGTCTGGCCATTTCAAAGCAAAATATAAAGAAATGATGGGTGGCTCAAGACTTTTGCACATTACTATAAACATGGGAGTCATTAGGCGTTTCTGTCAGTACAGACCGTGACACTTTATCAACTACCAGCTAGTGCTCTATCCCTCTTGTGTTATTTCCAATCTCTGTCTGGCCTCTTCTACTTCTACTGAAGAGACTTCTACTTTGTTACATCTCTCTTGTAGCAGTCAGAGCTGTCAGTCTTTGTTTGGCAGTTTTTAGAGCCTTAGTTACTTTCTTATTGTACTACTTTTTCACCCAAGACTTTTCTCTCATGATGCCCTTTTGCATCTCATTTAAATGATTAACATCCAAGCTGATGTACACTGCCCCAAAAATGTAAAAGAACACTTTGAAAAAACATCAATCTCAGAAAAAAAATCATGATGGATATCTATATTGACAAGGATAGAAAGGGTACCACATTGTGTGATGGAAATGAAAATGATCTTACAGGGGACTAATTTCAACAACACTACAAAAATTAAAGTGAAAAAATGATATGTCAGGCTTATTCATTTTGCCAAAATGTCATTGCAGCAATTCAAAATGATACTCTATAGTATGCCTGAACACTGGGGCCTGATCCCAATGAAGCAAATGACAGATGCCTTGCCAGTAGAGGTATATGCGATATGCCTCCCAGACCGTCACAGCAGTACAACGTTTCTTCCACTGCTTTTCCAGATGTGATCAGGGTTAACCTGCTCTCATCTGTGAAAAGCACAGGGCACCAGTTGGGGACCTGCCAATTCTGGTATTCTATGGAAAATGTCAATTGAGCTCCATTGTGCCAGGTAGTGAGCACAGGGCCCACTAGCAGACGCTGGGCCCTCAGGCTACCTTCATGAAGACTGTTTCTGATTGTTTGGTCAGAGGAATTCACATGGCCTGCTGGAGGTTATTTAATAGCACTGTCAGCATTCATACTGTTCCTGCATGCACAAAGGAGCAGATACGGGTCCTGCTGATGGATTAAGGACTTTCAACACAGAACACTCAAGAAAATGAGGTGGAGGCTTCCTGTTTTGAAATGAGTTTTCAGTCTTTATTCTTCTAACTCAGGTCCTCTACCAGAGGCCTAAGAGCTTGAGGGTCCTGCACAGTATCTTTGCTGTTCCTAGGACTGTGCTCTTCTAGACAGAGATCTTGTTCATTCCTGGGATCTGCTGAAGCCTCTCTCCCAGTAGGGTCATTGCCCTAAGTGCCCCAATTACCAGAGCCTTCACATGTTCTTGAGCTCCTCTCTCAGCCCTTGGTATTTTTTGAGCTTCTCATGTTCCTTCTTCCTGATACGCATGAAACGTGCCACCTACTGAATCCCTCTTTAACCCCTTTCCTACTCGTTTCCCTGTTTAGAGGCCAAGTGACTCTCTTTGCCTCTAAAGGGAGTGACTTAAGGCGACAGAAAATAAAGCTCTTTTTTATTTTACTTCTGCTCATATTCTACTTAGCTGAATATAAGCACCTTTATTAGAAACAATATTTAGACTAAAAGAAGATTTGTATTCCTATCTACTAATATTATTTTATTATTACATTAATATAGCACAAGGTTTAGTTAGTTTTGCGTAAAAATAGGTGGCAGAAAAGTTCTTCTTACTTTTGAGTACATTTCAAAGCCAGTACTTTTTCTTTTACTTTAGTAAAGAAGTTGCATCAGCACTTCAACTTTTACAATAGTATCTGTACTTCTACTTAAGTACAGAATGTCTTTACTTGTGCCAGCTCTGCTCAGCACAGAGGTTCCTATGCTGACCACTTGGCTGGCCACTCATTGACTAGCAGCTGGTTCATTTATGCTACCAGGCACTCATGGAGTACAGTCAACTTCTTCAGCCAGTAGATGTGAATGATATTCCATTGTTGATCTACACGCGTTCCTGCAAAGGACGTTGCACGCTTGTCCCATTGTTAAGAGACACTCTCACAAACAAAGCCATGGTTTAGTAATGCAGCATGCTTATGGGAAAGTAACAGTAATCTAATTCGTTTTTTTGCAATAGTAATCCCGGATAAATCTTTGACAGCACATATAGTTGTTTTTTCTTTCATTATTTTTAACTGGTTAGCTACAAGTAGACCAGATGTTCAAAGAAAGTAAGTAAGTAAGTAAGTAAGAATTATGTTTTTTTTTAAATTGATAATTCAGTTTTATTCTATTTTTTTAATGTAGTCTGTTCAGTCTTTCCTGCTCCTGGGAGGACACAATAGCTTCTTCTAAAGATTTGATTATTTCTTCTAATTCCTGAATATTTTTGTTTTCTCTTTTCTTTTTATGTGATGAGAAAGAAATTATTTTACCTCTCATCACAACTTTCCCTGCTTCCCAGAGAACAGATGTTGATGCTCAAGGCAGGCCATTAAAGCCCACTCTTTTTTGAAATATTTAATAATATCTTCATATTTAAGGAATGATGTATTCAATCTCCAGTTTTAACCTGGTGGTTCTTATGGATTAGAATTAAAGACATGGGAGCATGATCGCTGACAGCTATAGGGTGTATCTCAGTGTCTGCTCAACAGTGAACTGCTGACTAGGAAATAATCCAGATGAGAGCAGGCGTGATGGCTGTGAGAATAAAGTAGATTCCTTACGGTTGGAGAGAAGAGAACGCCTCTCTCATACTGTTTAAGTATATTTGTGGACTGCCAATTGCACTGAGTTCCTGCTGTATTGAGCCTGTCCATTTCTTCATTTAGTCCAAAGTTGAGGTCACCAATAAAAAGTGAGCAATCTAGATGTTCAGAGAGTGCACTAAAAAAGCGTGGAAGAATGAGGGGTCAAAATAGCAGGTGATGTTTGTGACTGCGTAGAAAAACAGGTGATCGTGCAGGAAGAAAACGGTGGACAAGTGGAAGCGAGAGGAATGAAAGAGAAAACTTGAACAAAAAAGAGAACATTGTAATTAACACATTAACGCTATGGAGACAGCCAGTTTTCATCTATTATGATGTCGCATTGTATTAATAATTTGATATTAATAAGTTAGATATTAATGCAAGAGGAGTGGTGCCGGGGTCGCGGTAGAGTTGTCCGTCCATGTAAAGCCGGACTGGTCCATGGTGATGACAGCTCAGGAGCCATTCTGTATGAAGGTGCGTCGGACAGGGCCACATAGGGCCTTGTGTCGTGCCATGACTCTTCACCAGCTCCTTTCGGCCATTCTTCTGAATAATAATAATAATAACAATAAAATGTATTTGTATAGCACATTTCAAGACACAAGGTACACC
>VURO01050856.1:0-10398 GCA_015108175.1 Pelvicachromis taeniatus | reverse complement strand
AGCGGCGGAAATGGGCTTCCTCCGAAGGGTGGCCGGACTCTCCCTTAGGGATAGGGTGAGAAGTTCGGCCATCCGGGAGGAGCTCAGAGTAGAGCCGCTACTCCTCCGCATCGAAAGGAGCCAGTTAAGGTGGTTCGGGCATCTGATAAGGATGCCTCCTGGGCGCCTCCTGGGTGAGGTGTTCCGGGCATGTCCCACCGGGAGGAGGCCCCGGGGCAGACCCAGGACATGCTGGAGAGATTATATCTCTCGGCTGGCCTGGGAACGCCTTGGTGTTCCCCCGGATGAGCTGGAGGAGGTGGCTGGGGAGAGGGAGGTCTGGGCTTCTCTGCTTGGGCTGCTGCCCCCGCGACCCGGCCCCGGATAAGCGGCAGAAGATGGATGGATGGACTTTGTATATGTTTATAAATGTTGCTTAGCATGTTGCACATCAACCAGACACTTTAGGTAGCTATCACTAAGCTTCTGGTGTAATTCTGGGTGGATATTTGAGCACTTTTCTTCGGACAATTGGTAAAGTTCATTGACACCTTCAAAACCACCATGTCATTGTGGTCAAATAGCTCCATCTGGATTGACCAAACTTTTCTCAAGCAGGCATTTGGCTTGTTCTTGTAAGCAGTCGCAAATACCAGTCAAGCTTAAATTACATAGCCATGGACTCTCAGTCCATGGCTATGTAAAACTCGCTTCACTGTAGACAGTGACGATGACATTCTAGTGTTTTCCTGTTCATAGCAGGCTTGAGCCTTAGTGATTCCTGGGCTTTTCTATAACATCCTAGCTGATTTATTTTGCATTAAATATAACAGTCCCAGTCTTCTTGGCATAATGGCGACACATCTGAAAAACTTACTGATGATTTTGGAATGTTTGTTTAAAAATGGCTTCAAGAGACCTTCTCAACTTGTATAAAACTGCAATTCTCCCTCTTAGATTTTCAGAGTCCCTTGGATTGGAAGTTAATTGGCCTTTTGGAATTAAAAGACACTGTAGCACCTTCAGCACACAAAGATTGATGTGAGTGTGTACCGTATATCTGCTAGTAGTGGCCTGTCTCTTATTGACGCCCATTTCTAATAAACGCCGGGTTTGAAAACATGGCACGACAAACAGATGCCAGTCTCCAATAGTAACTGGTCTCCTATAAGCGCCGGTCTGTAGTAAACACCGCTCTCCAATGATCCACCTCCTTTTCTGTACGCTACTACTATTTTCGTATCATCTGGGCTACCGCCCTCCTGCAGTAAATTATACCGCAAATACCCTTTCGTGTCAAAAATGTTTTGTCATCGGATGCAATCGAGGAAGGAAGCAAGTCAGAACATCCATTCCTTCTGAGAAGGGAATAAGAGCCGGTCTCCAACAACTGCCGGTCTCTTTTAAATGCCAAGCCAGCCGAATAATTTTTTGAATAAATGCCAGGGCTACTATTGGAAGATATACGGTATGTATATATGTGAGCATGTGTGTAGTCTGTGTATATTAGAGAAAATCCAAAATATTTTCCAACTTGTGCTTCAAATTCCTGTTTTCCTTTAGTCATTACAGGTGTTAGGTGTCCATTCATTCCACCTTAGAAAAATTACATTTCAAAGAAATGATTAAAATTACCATGATATTTGTGCCTATGATGAGTGTGTGTAGACGTTTGACCATAACTATAGTGTTTTTGTACAGGATTCAGTCATGTATGATAGAAAATACAATATGCATGACTTTTGAGCACCTTCTCTTTTTCAAAGTGTTCAGCCTTGTTGCATGGCTTCAGTTGAGTTGGCCAATGTTGGAGATCTTCCTTCAGAAGCATCTCATTGCTTTTTAGCTAGAATGTAACAAATCACATGATAATAACACAAAAAACAAAACAAAATAAAAATCAGTGGACAGGGACAGAAAAAAAAAAGTTATGCATGGATCACCAGAGGTACTGTTGTGAGCTTTGGAACATATCACTGCCAAATAACTGAGATTTCTTACTCTGAGCTGACAGTATAAAAGGAGATTTATCCAGACTCTTGCATTTCAAGTCCAGCCCCTGTTTACCCCAGTGAGGAAAAAGCCTTCAGTCCAACAACTCTGCTTGAGGGTACAAACTGGAGTCTGTTGTTGAGGCAAAATTCCATCAGTGGAGTTACAAGAGTGCAGCCTTGTTGTAGCTTAAACATAGTGATTGAAAAAGCTATCTGGAAAAGCGTTTATTTGTAGGGGACAATCGTTATCCACAGTCTTGATAGCGCCAAAAGCTTTATTTAGACTTTTGTTTCATTCGGTCTCTGCAGTCGGAGATAAGCTGGATGTGTGGGCTAAGCACAGACTAACCCTCTCAGCCATTACATGCCATGACTTGTGGCCAAATCTGGACAATGACGGTGTGTTGGGGGAAACAGCCATGTTTGAAGGGCAGTCTGTGAAAAGACTAGAGGCTGGATGGAGAAAGACGTACAGAATAAAATGGAGTATGGGCAAAGAGACTGAATGTAATTCAATTGGGTAGCAATCTCTGCAGATAACACTGCTTTAATCAGATGCATCTTATATGAAACCACGTTATATAGAGCTAGACTTTGGGGGTGGGGGAGGTTGTCCTCCTGGACTACAAGGGGACATGGGTTTCTGCAATTCACTTATAAAACACATGACAGGTCACACACACTGTATCGCAGCTATTATAAATCTGCAGATTTGCTGCGGATACTCGGAATAGAATGCTGCCAAGTCTGCAGCACAACATTCTTACAACAATGTACAATTCTATTGATTGAAAATCCACAGTAATCTTATCATCAGCTCCTCTCTTTCCACAGTGGCAAAAACAACAGTGGCACACTGAAAAGAAAAACAAGCTCCTATTTCATGAGATAAAATGACAAGAGATGGTCCCACAAGAGTACTGGAGAGATGATACGCCAAGATCTGCAAAGCCTCCATCAGATGTTAAAGTGGGTAAGAACTTACCTTAAATATAAAATAAAACATAACAGAAGCCGAGGCAGCACGGTGGCTTCCAGTTTCATATGCATACATTGTTATGATATCTATATTCTGAAAGCATGTGCAGCAAAGAAGAGAGATGGGCTTTTCAGGCTTTGGGGCGTAGATGGACAGGCCTTGGCCTCAGGCTACCGACCCCGTGTTTTTCATTTGGAGCCCCCATCTTGGTCACTCTCTAGTCTTTATTTTCCATTAGGGAGAGAAATGCCTGTGGATGAAAAGTGGAAGCACAGAGAGAAAGAGGGCAACACACACACACACACTCACTCACTCACACAGAGGAAGAGAGAGAAAGGAGCCGAGCAGAAACACAGAAGACAAAATGGCTTTCATTCGCGCAGCAGTAGAAGGCCAGAGGTCCCTTATTTTTCCTCTTTCACTTCTTTCTCGCCTCCTTTCATCTCTTCTGTGAGGCATGTGGTTGTGCAGCATTTTCAAATCTCATAAAAGATGTTTACACATGCTCCACAAGCCCCTGTGATTGCCGTGTTTTGCGCAATTGTATGCAAATCTACACAAACCCGGATCAATGCAGCGAGAAGAGAGACTTTCATAAGCACACACAGTCGGTGACTTGGGATGCCAGGTTCCTCGGGATGCCAGGTTCCTCCAACATACACACACTTGTGCCTAAAGTGTTGGTTGTGCATATGAAGTGGGGGAAAAAAATAACCTCTCGTTCTGCTTATGAGAGGAATGTGTGTTTGGAATTATGCTCGCGTTTAGCTTATTGTTGTGTACGGTTTGCTCGGTGCACGCCATCGGTGTGTGGTGACAGTGATAAATAAGCATTATTAAACAGGAGACAGAGGCCTGGTGGAGCCATTAATCTTAATCCTTACTGGCACCGTCACAGAACTCACTTCTCATCAACCCGCCACATCTACACGTCCCATTATCAATAAGACAGAGGAAGCAGAACCGCTCGCTCCTGTTCTGATGGGGTTGGTGTGGCGCTTTAACCAGACTGGACCATCTGTAGGGTCGCAGCGAGAAGCGATTAACATCTACTAGTATCAGATGAGCGATGGGACAAAGAGAGAGGACGACACCTTGTCCAGTGGCTCAGAATTAATCACACTCTGCTTGGAGTTGACACACAAGTCTATTTTAGCAAGGAGGAGGAATATGAACCTGTAAGAGGAGGCTTGCTGACAGTGAGTGCCACACTGCGGCTTCTGACATTAAACTTAAAAAAAAGATAAAGACATTCCCCGTCTTGTCGCTCCATCCCTGGAAATAAAAGGCTGGGATGAACAGAAGCAGGTTGGGGGGGGGGGTGATGAATCATCAGGCAGTCTTCTTTTATCAGCAACTCAAATCAGCAGGTGGGAGGAAGAGAGGAAATAAGACGTGTGCGAACCAAAAGCGTTGAACATGGACCAGTGAACACGCAGGTACCTTTTTAGAAACATTTCTATGCTCTCTGAAATTAAACTCCCACATACTGTCAACACAAACCAATATTTACTGGAGGCTTTGTTTTTAAACATATGTACAAAAAAAGGGGGGAAGGAGGGGGGGAAAATCTGTTGTTTTTTTGTTTGTTTTGAACTTTAAATGGGAACCGCAAGAAGAATGAAAAATATTTAGCAAATTAACAACATAATAAAGTGTTCGTTAGGTGTATACTTGTAAGATTGTATTGGTAACCAAATGCTATTATTAATTCTTCTTATAGATTTGATTCTTTAGTCGATTTACTTATCAATTCCTGAGGGAAACTGGGAGTCTGAACATGCTGTCAATACAGAGTAAATAGAATTGTATTGGACGCAGGCCACGAGTCTGACATTACTACCGTATATCTTCCTTTAGAAGCCCAGGTACTTATTAAAAAAATTATTCGGCCGGCCCAGCGTTTAAAAGAGACCGGCGGTTATTGGAGACCGGCTCTTATTCCCTTCTTGGATGGAACTGTCTGGAAGTGAGAGGGAAAGAGGACCCAGGCGTGATTTTTAGACTGAGGTGAAAAGACTTTGCGTTTACTTACAGTGCTCCAAAACGTATTCCAACAGTTCACAAATAATGCAGTTCCCAATTGTGCTCCTCCTTTTGCTCCCAAGTGTCTCCTTGTCTGTAGTAGCCCAGTGCACGAGTGGTGCTCCCCGAAAGTTCTCTCCGCCTGACTCTCCTCAAGAGGAAGTAAAAGACCAGAAAATCACAGTTAGCAGGTTCGCTAGCCGACAGTTCCAGTTCAGTGTAATAATCCCACTTCTGCGGTTGCCGTGCATCCAGCTTAATGCCGCTGGTCGTAGATGACGGCTGATTAAAACAGCTGGCCGAATGATGAGACGCAGGAGGACTGACTTCCGGGTCGAAGGTCGCCCAGCTACTATTGGAGGCCGGCGTCTATTTGTCGTGACATAAGAGACAGGCTACTAATGAAAGATATATGGTATTTTGTTATGTACATCTACTAGACAAGCATGACAACACAACAATTTGGTATCATGTCTGGTTTTCACTTTCCATCCCTTTTCTAACTGACCCAACTCAAAAGCAATATGAACGAATTTGTCTCTGAAAGTCTGAAGTGAGACGTTTTTAAAGAGCAACTCGTTGATTTTGGTCTTTCAGCACTTTCACCAGATGGTCACCAACAGCAGCACCTCCCTCCACAGGTGGCAGTACTTTCCCCTCCACTCATCTCCTCATGCCTGTGATCACACAACATCTGGCTCCACGGTTCATCGTATTCTTGCCTCTCTCTAATAAAACTGTGGCTCCAGCCCTGAGGTAATTTCCTTCATTTGCAATATTTTTGTATCTCCTTACAGCAACCTGAAAATTAGGACAGGAAGCAGCAGGAGAGTTTAAGGCAACGGAGCAGCACCATGTCAAAAATTCAAGGGCAAAGGCACAGCAGACTAGGAGGACAGGCAGAGAAGTGAAAATCGAGTTGTCCATCAAGCACAGAACTGTGGTTAACGCCCAATATCAGTGGGAGGTGGACTCAGAGAGCGAAATAATGACAGAACCAAAAACAGTGAATTTTCCTACAAAAGCACAAATAATGAAACAGGCAGGCAGAAAGTAAAGCTGGTGAATAAAATCACTGAGAAACTTTAAGGTCTCACAAGTTTCTCTGCACAAATGCCATGAAGAAAAATGACAACTCAACGTTGTTGTCCTCTGTGATTAACAAGATAAAATCAAAGCCAGGCGATCATCAATCGTGTGTCGTAATTACAAAAACACAAAGTAATCTATTTCATGAGGCCTGAACCAACAACATCATTATCTATCCATCTGCATTCAGGAATCATTGCGCAAAGCCTACAAATTGTTCAGCGCCAAGGCCACACGATCTTCGTTAATGTTTGTGCCACAAATCCAAAAGCAGGCTTCCTATACTCGATGTAATCCCAAATCACACCCTTAAATTTAGCTAAAGGAAACATGCATGACGGATTTTCTTTCAAATACTAAATAGTCGCCTCATCCACCTGTGGATTGAAAAGAAAAAAAAGCAGATAACATCTTTCACATTTTAAAGATTCAGCAGGTGGTGATTCTTAACTGATTGTGAACAGGTGCAGGCTACACACACACACACACACACACACACACCATGTACCTAATAAAAAGCAATGTGCGTTATTACTGATTAAACGTAAAAGACACTTGCAAAAGTTTTCTTTTCTTTTGTGTCTTGAGGCTGTGGTGTTATGAGGAACAAAGAACATGACCACAGACCCCAAGCACGCCGGGCGGCTGCTTGTCCTGACTGAGGACTTTGTGTTTTGCACCTTGTTTTCATACTCTTGTTTTTAGGTGCAGAAAAACCTTTGTTTGGTCAGAGTTTGTGGGTATTGGTTAACCTAAGGCCCTATTAATCTTGCATGCTGAAAATTGAACCCAGGCGCTAATAAAATGTGACGCCGAAGGGGTCCATATGCAGCACATGGTTAGTGACAGCAGTGATGCCAAATGAGTATTTCATACCCTGGAAGTAAGAATGGGCTGTTATTTAAAAGCACCAGATTTTCACAAAAAAATGACTCAAACACCTCTGCAAACAATAAGTGTAGAAAATATTAAGATTGAGTACTTTTTGATCAAAAGTTTCTCAGTGGAGATCATTTATGATTCCTTATATTTGAGCTAAATGGTTGCAGTTCATAGTTGTTATGTGACAATTAACAGTCTTATTAGTAGTCTGTGGCCTTGCTAGAACTGAGAGCGTAACGTTTATGTGACTCACGTACATGCTATGCCTATCAGATCAGAGGTTCTGCAGGATACTGCAGGGATAAGCCGCTCATCCTCTCGGAGGCAAACTTGGGAACCCGCCAGCATCAGACAGCTCAATGTCCAGCTACAGAGGCATGAAATCCGGGAAGGGGGTTTCATGGCTAAGCAGGGCAAAGCAGAAGAGCGCTGGGTGTGTTAGAGCCATTTCATGGAGCATTTGACAGTGAGAAGTTGGACAGAATCCTGTCGGAGTCCATGCACATAGGATTTGAGGCTCCTAGTTCTTCCCAATCTGTGCTGGTGATGCTTGATGGAGGTCCATGTCTGTGTTTGCTGATTTACAGACTTAATTAGCATTGCAATGTTTCCACTGGGCCTCTTACATTTTTTTCTATGTTAGTACTAACTTGTATTTATTATTTTGGGCTTGAAAATCCAAAAAGTTTTCTGTGATATTTGTTTGGTTTCTCTTCAAATTCTCAAATCTCCTCCAGTGAAAGTTCCCAATAATAAATAAAGGATTTCTTTTCTCACCAAACAGGTTTCACAAGAACCTTGATGTTTGAGCTAGAAAACAGCTGAAACAAACTAAACGACAAGAGCAAATTGTAGAAATGCATTTATAACAGCACAGTTAAAAGCATGAGGGAAAGGTACAAGTACAATAAGAAGAACGAAGAACTGCAATAGACTTGCATGTCTTCTGGGCTGAACAGTGATGCAGTGGTTCGAACTGTAGCCTCACAGTGTGGAAATCTTGGGTTCTCTTCAGGTACTCCAGTTTCCTCCCCTAGTCCAGTGACATGCATGGGGTTAGGTTAATTGGCAATTCTAGAGTAGTCACAGATGTGAACAGTTGTCGGGTTTTCTGTGTTAGCCTTGCAAGAGACTTGCAATTGTCCAGCATTTATCTCGCGTTTCCCCTTTTGACAGCTGGGACAGACTTTGGCACTCCGGCACCTCTGATTTGGATAACCCAAAGAAAATGGATGGAAGGATCTTTTTAAAATGCAATTTTGACACCACAGATAAATGGATGAGGGAAATTTATGGAAGGTACCAGTGAAATAACAACACCTAATAAAAATTAAAACAGACTTGCATTTTATTTGATACTCAAAAAAATACTATTTTTAAAGCCTTTTTCCCCCCTCAAATGGACAAGTTCTGCAGATTTACAGTAGTAAACACTGATAGACATTTGTTACATGTCAACAATCTATAATTTGATAAATATAGAGTTTTAAATATTATTAATACTATTGAGTGTGTAGTTTTATGAGGGTTAAAACTTCACACCCTGCTTCCAGATGCCTGACAAATGGAGAGGATGCTAAATCTGGAGAACTTCCTCGGTTAGCTTCCTCTGTCCCCCATCTTGATTTACGCTCTCATGTCTTGCCCTCCTTTTGCAACTTCTCCAGCTTCCTGCCCAAATTCCAGAGAGATGGCATCATGTACGAGCAATCCTTCCTAAACATTATGGCGGAAGGAGGGGGGAAAGAGAGCAAAAACAGGTGTCACCTCTGAATAGGCACTTACCCGACCTCCCAGGAGCTAAATGGCTTGGCTGCCCCCTACACAAGGTGAGTATGACATTAAACAAAATGATAGGCTTTGTTAATGGCATCACGGTGCACGGATGGCTGTAAAACAAAAGGTTTAGCACCTTCTTGTTTTGGCTCGGTGTTGACAGAAAGGGTAGCGGTTGAAATGATCCGTGACAATGCTCCGGGGTTGATGTGGAGGGCATTAAAATGTTGGAATGCTGCTAAAGGAAAATGAGAAATAACATAAGGTGCCGTTTATTTGCTTCCAAAAGGCGCTGCATGCACAGACTGTAGAGTCTGCCTCGTAAGAAATTTTAAACTTTTCACCATTACATCTATTTAAACAATTAATTTGTTACTATTCCCAGAAGTAAAGAAGAAAAACGACACAATTATGAATAGATTAATTACATTTGCATTTATATAATTCATGAAAAAAAAAAACTAAAGTAAAAACATGTAGCGAAACAATCAGTTTCTGATTGCCCTGACCACACCAATACATAAACTTAATCTAATTAAACTTAAGACAATCAGAAAATGGAAAACATAAACAGCAGAAAACAAATTAATTGCATGATTGATAAGCAGACACATTAGTGAATGGGGGGGGGGAAAGGTAAAAATGAAAGAATCCCGTTTTATAAACAGACTTGTGATTATATTTTGAAAACCAATTATTACTTCAATTAAAAACAGAATAAGCAACTAGAATAATTAACCAGCAACTTTTTTTTTTTAATCTTTAGACCTGTAGTGCAGAGGTTTTGTCTCTCTATTGGGAAGTGAGATCAGAGTTTCCTTCCTCTTTTTTTTTTGGATGCTTCCAGTGTTTGAACACTGTAGACTCAGGCATGGTCTCGGCTGGATTAGCTCAGTCTGCTGCTGTTAGCTGTTGCCTCATTCAACTCTGGAAACCCAACTATTACTGGCTGATGTGAAGCACATGCGTCAGTGTACAGATGTCTCCACAGATACTGGATTTAAAGCTGTGAAGTACGTACAGATTTAGATGGCATTAAAGGGTTTGTTGAGCAATGTGTACACTAGCTGGGCAAATGTCTACCGTATATCTTCCATTAGTTGCCTGTCTCTCATTGACGCCCGTTTCTAATAAACACCAATTTGAAAACATGCCACGACAAATAGACGCCAGTCTCCAATAGTAGCCGGGCAACTTTCGACCTGGAAGTCCCTCCGAGCTGTTGTTGGTCCTCCCGTGTCTCATCACTCAGCCTGCTCTTTCCAATCAGCCGTCATCTACAACCAGCGGCATTTAAGCTGGATGCAGCAACCATCGAAGTGGGATTATTACACTGAACTGGAACTGTCGGCTAGCGAACCTGCTAACTGTGATTTTCTGGTCTTTTACTTCCTCTTGAGGAGAGTCGGGCAGAGAGAAGTTTCGGGGAGCACCACTCGTGCACTGGGTTACCACAGACAAGGAGACACTCGGGAGCAAAGGAGGAGCACAATTGGGAACTGCATTATTTGTGAACTGTTGGAATACGTTTTGGAGCACTGTAAGTAAATGCACTGTCTTTTCACCTCAGTCTAAAAACCGCACCTGAGTCCTCTTTCCCTCTCACTTCCGTGACAATTCCGAGAAGGGAATAAGAGCCGGTCTCCAATAACCGCCGGTTTCTTTTAAACGCAG
>VURO01050853.1:10526-21800 GCA_015108175.1 Pelvicachromis taeniatus | reverse complement strand
TCACACGAGGACGTGAGAGTGGGGGGGAAACTACTGGTGTCTATGTGGAAACTGCTGCCAATGGCAACGGCGACTGAGAGCGTTTGTTGTAAAGAGCTCAATTTTATGGCAGCAGCTATCCACAGTATCGCATAACATGATAAGAACATTAATATAATTCTAATTTTTATTATACAGTGAAATTATGATATCGTTATTTTACAGATCCTCCATGCATCACAGTGCACCAAAACTTTGAAGCCGTATGTCTTAATCCTTCTTTGGGCAGCCCTTGTTAGCCTCCATGACCGCTATCCTGCTGGTACTTTTGTTTTTTACCAGTTAAGACAAAAAGCATAAATGAGTAGTCAAAAGTCGTCATTGTTTTTTTTTTTTAAGATTTTACAGGTATGCTTCGTATCGACAGTTTACCTGGTGGATGCATGGCTCGCTGGCTGGCTGGCGTACGTAGTCATTATGTTGTTTACTGCATCATGTGCAGTAAACAACATAAGGACAGCCTATCCAGACCCAAGTGGCATATATACAGGATTTCAAGATGCAGCTACTGATCATGTAGAGGTCAATGAGGCGTGGAGAGATTTTAATGACATATAGTTTACATTCTTACTGTCTCGTTCTACTACGTAGCTGATACGACAACTTATATACATCATCGTCCCAGAATGCATTGTGTGTGCAAAAACATGGCAGCTCCCATGGCACCAAAAGCGTTTTTAAAAACAAAGTTTTAATGAATAACAAAAACATTGTAGTTATTTTGAAGTATGTTTTTATGTAGTGGAGATCATTTGTAACATATTTAGAGTAACTTGTCATAATAGTCGGGGTTCCCCTTAAGCGTTTCAGCAACACTGAAAATGTTTCCGAAGATGAAAAACACTTGTGCATGTCCCTTCTGTCACAGACATACAATAACAAGTTTCAAGCATGCCGGATGAACAGGTGTCTGTCAGGCATAGTCATGTATACATACCACAAAAAAGGTCAATGACAGCCTGAGCACTTAATTATACTCCAGTTTTTGGTCCAAAAAGGACTGTTAAACAGAACTCTGTTTGAAGGGCCTGTTGTCTGTTAGCGTTTCTTCAAAATAATCCTCTGTTTCTTCCAAACATTTAGTGGTGATGGTGGCAAGAGTCCAAATGCATGCGTTCATAGGATTAAAGAGAGCTTCTAAGTGAACTGAGAGATACTTGCTACTTTTCTATAGAAAGATCAAAAGAGAAACATTTACCAGCGCATAGATTTGATTGGTACAGTGACACGTCATGTCGACGTTTGTCCTCACAAAGATAGAAATATTTATGTATGTGTATTCTGTGCATTTGTCTCTCTCTTTCATTCATCTCGCAGACAAAGACATGAAAGCAAAAATGCAATGTACACAAACACACACACACTTTCTGTGTGTGTCATGCTGTGCCATTCTTCTCCATACGGTGCAGAATGCCTGCTATACCTTCTGTGCGTGGCTCATTCTGTGTGACTGTGTGAACTGTTCGCTCTGTCCTGCTTTCTCTCTCTCTCTCTCTCTCTCTCTCTCTCTCTCTCTCTCTCTCTCTCTCCATCTGTGGGATGCTTTTTTCCTTCTCTAGTATTCTGACAGGAGGCTCCACCGATCGCCTCCTGTCCTTTCCTGCTATCAGTCCCTCAGGGTGACAAATTATTCATAAACCATTTCCTTTTTCTGTATGGATATGCTTTCAAAAAGCTTTTCCTTATCCGCCTTTTAAGCTGCATTAGCTGCATATGTGATCTCGCTGTGGCTGAAACACAGTCCTGCCCTCTAGCTTACATCTTGCAGTAGCTGTTTACACAGAGCTGCATCGTTCTTCCTCTCCTTGCCTGTTGCCCTGCAGCTCCCCACTTCCGTTTTAGCCGAGAAGCTGCAGCAGCAAACATTCAAGACGCCGCTTCAGTAGGAAAAGCAGGATGTGACAGAAGTCTGTTGTGATCCTTTCTGTTTCTTCTCGAATGCTTTGACTTAGTTCATGTTTTGCTGCTATTTACACGAGCAAATCAACATATTCTTTTATTAGTAATGGGTATTTGTTTCTGTGTACTCTGTGCAGGTCCTTTCTGCACACACATCTCCTGCTGCAAAGCTCAATATCCACCAGCTTCCTGTCCTGAGGTGCAGCATGACTCCAGAACACTGTAGGAAACAGCTGTTTAACAATTTACTTCTTGTACACCGGATCATGCGCTCCTATCACATCACTGGATAATATCTCAGATATGTTGCATTTAGATGACACATTACTACACATGTCACTTCAGTCTAGAGACAGAATGTATCAGTGAAAGATTGTGACTCTCAGAGCTTAAATATTGAGCTTCAAGTTTCAAGGCATGGATTGATCAGTTCTTATGTAAGCTCAAAGGGGACAGGAGTTATCTCCTATTACAGCCCAAATGACCTGCTTTCTTTCAGCAAAATCTTGGTGCATTGTGGTAAAGTCGAGTTCTTGTTGCAGGATCTTCTTTCCTACTTGTTTTACTGGATCACTGTGACATTCACCTGTTGTTAAAAATTGCAAGGTGCAAACATATAGGAATCAGGATAAGTAAAAAATGAAATGAATCCTTCTGCTGGAAGGATGATGATGTTGTCAGTACTGATTGACGTGAGTGTGTTTTCTCTCCTCGGTGCATCTGAAACAAGATCCCCGTAATGTTTACAGGAAAAGGGTCACAGATTGTCTGAAGCAGTTAGAACAGCACATCACTACTGAGCGGACCTCATAACACAGATTATTAAGTTAAGATATATAAATACATAGAAGGGCCTGATTTACACCTAGGTGAAAATCAAATCTCGGGACTTGCCACAAATCACTGATCGCATTTAGTTGGTGGACAAGGTCAACAGGGAGAATATGAAAAATGACAAGCTAGCATTCTTAGACTGTGAAATTACCATCAGTGGAGTGGGGGACATTTGAGAGTTGACCCGTGCTGTAAATCAATCCATACCCATCAGTATTTAAGGTTTGATTCTCAACATCTGAGTAAACATATAGATAATTTTTACTCCAAAAAAACAAACAAACTACTACTAAATCCCCAAATAATCTGGCAGCGCATGGCATTTGTTTGCTGAGGAAAATGGGATTGTTGTGTTAGTGACAGCAAAAGCAAGAACAGCGATATCGACAGTGATTGTTGACATTTGAGAGATTTGTGACATTTAGCATGTTTGGAGAATATAGTTTGTATATAGTGAAGTCAGTTTTCATTTTGTTTTTTGTTGTGTGTCAACACATTGACGACACCACTGAATGTCACAGATGCAGGCCAAAAGCCACCAAAGACAGACTACAATGTAAACATTGTCTCCAGGTGGACAGGTGATACATTTTAATGTAAAGAGTTACATATAACTTTCTTGTATGTGAAATATTTACATACATTTTATTTGCATTTTAAATCATAAAAACGATTTAAATGTGTTTGTGGTCTTCAATTTTTGTGCCATTGTGTTAAGTAATATGAAACCATAACCATAAAGACTGACATGTGTGGTTGTGCTGAAAAGAATGACCCCCAAAAAGGCAAGGTAAACAGTTATTTAAAGGTCAAATATAAAGGCAAAATCAAAAGTAGTCAATAACACCCTCGACCCCAGCGGCTCTAACATAATTTCACTAGCTAGGCCCACGTCCTCATTTTAGGTTTGACTGCGTTTTAGTAGATAAAGGTGAATGGCTTGGACATGAACTGAGCTGTGGTTTGGAGAAGGGCTCGAAGGGCAGCGGCTCCTGGGCCTGGCAGAGGCCCTTGTATTAAATAGATGTGAAGAAGTTAAAGAAATGAAAAGGGGAGGGAGGTTGGGGCACATAAACGAGAATGAACGGCTTGTAGAACTGGGGGAACCTATATAGATGAGAACCGGAAGGAGCATGTTTGGAGGTGTGGCAGATATTCTTTGCTTTTTTTTTTAGTTACTTGTCAAAACCAAAGCTAATCTGTTTAGTAAGCGGTGCCCGTGTTGTTTGGATTTGGCAATCCAAGCAAATAACCCCACAGATCTTCTTATTCAAATGTTGCTACTCTGATTTGTTAAGGGAAATAATGTGACGTCAGCCTTTTCCAAATGAGACTCACCCACTTCAGAAAGAATTAAGACAGAAGTGCACAAATCTCAAGACTAAAACAGCACGACCAGAAACAGAAATGCAGAATACAGAAAATTGGACCTACACAGCAGTTAGAACTTCTGGTTGTATTTAAATCAGTAACCAATTTAGACCTTTACTAATTACTGTTGTTCTGTCACTAGCATCGCAGAGATATGAACATGCATAAGGACTTGGTGCTTTCGGCGAGGGTCAACCAGTAGCTTCTCTGTTCAGAGCCTGAGAAAGCATTTTTTGCTGTCGCCATCCTAGCTTTTAAAAACCAAATGTTACAAAGCGTCTGGAGGAAACGTTGCACCATCACTGTCTAAAGACTTTCCAGGTCATTAGCCAACAAGCATACCCTTCTTTCTGCCTTTAACAAGGATCATAATGTACTAAATTAAGTGTTATTCAGTATGACCTGAAGCTAGCAAGTGAGCCCATAAATCCATCAGGAAAATGTTTACTGAACTCATAGAATAAGGAAACTGAAGGCTTTTGTTTTCCCATAAAATTCTGTACAAATTGATATATGCAGCTTAAGGCTAAAATCCACCATTTTCAGAACAGTAAAAAGCCACCTTAAAAACAAAAATGATTATCAAATGTCTTTCAGTGGAAGAGGAAGGGCATAGTTACATGATGAGCTGGGAGTGAGCAAAATAGATGCTTTAGTTCAGGTTTTGGGAAACTGTTTGATTCATTTGTGGTGTCTGTTGCAGCTGCAAACAACAAGATGTCTAATGCTAATTTGAGCATTTGTTGGTTTTAAAGGGATGGGTGTGTCTGTAGAACGTGTGTGGTGTGTTGGTTTCTACATACTCTGTGGTTACACATCTGCGGTGCATGCACATGGCACGGGTGTTTGTGAATGTGAAGTTTTCTACTCCTTGTGGCATCACATCACGCTTCCTTTAGTGTTTTCCCAGTCGCACACACACACATACACACACTGGCTTTACAACAAGGAAGCAGGATTTGTTTTTTCCCCAACTCTAAACCAGGAGTTCCCCTTCAAACTTTTCCTGATGTGGACATAAGAATATGCAAACATACATGTGTACATGTTCGTCAATGTGTCTGCGTGGGTGCACTCATAAACAGGTAGGAGTGCACCCACAGAGACACACAGGTGTCCCCACTCAAACACACACACAGTTATCAGCATGTCTTCCTTCCTACTGAGTCAACAAGTTGTTGGTGACTTTGAGAGTATTTTTTTTTAATGTTGTCAGGTTTCCCTCCAGCTTCCACACAGGATGTGTCCGCAATTGACCGTTTTTCCTGTGGACACACAAAGACAATGACAGCATGAGCAACCATTAACCTCATTCATAAAAAAAACAGCTGCTCAGCTTCCACAGTGTGTTTGTCTAAGCTGGATAACAGGATGAATTTCAGAGCAAACACAACTCGCGCCTTCTGCGCCACTTCCCCTCTTCAAGTTGAACAAACATATGATGTAATGGGGTTACCGAGTTCTTCATTTGAATATAGCACTTCTGCATGCACTGTATTTTAAGCACATCAGTGTGTGCTTGCTACCACACTTCCAAAACTGTTACCATTTGCCTTTTGTACTATTAAGATTTTATGCTGCAGAATTGAAATCAGTGGAAATGCACAAGGAGTTTTAATAAATATCGGGGATACTCTTAAAGCAAAAGAGTTTTCCCGAAAGTTTCTAGAGATGGGGGGGAAAAAAAGATCTGCCATCTACAATCTGCTTGAGTCAAGCCATTTCTTGCATTAACTGATGAGTCAAGTGTAGCTACTAACAATATGGTGTGCATTTTTTACGGCACCTAATTCAGCCTTATAACAATGGCTCAGAGATATTTATGCTACTGAACCTTTTATAAAAAAAACAACGCTTTACATGACTGTACATGAAAGAAAGACATAGCCACTCATTAGTTACCTGTTAGGTCTAGTCGTAGGTTTAAGAGTCAGAAGTTACCATTTATATGAGAGAGATTTATGTGAGAGAGCTAAGTTAGGCTAGCAAGGCTGTTTAGCAAGCTGCAGTTGGAATTTTTGTAGCTGTGACTCACAGAAGTTGCCAACTGGTTTCCAGACCTATGTGACTGAAGCATAACAACAGTAACAAAGTACAAGATTTCACGAGAAGCACAAACGTCTCGGTGATCATGGGTCACCACCGTGAAACAAAAAATGTGACAGTGCTAAACAGAGATGATAAAACACACTGTTGTTATGCTAAATGGACTGGTACATATATAGTGCTTTTCCAGTCTAGATAAGCCCTTAAAGATAAGATAAGATAAGATAAGATAAGATAAGATAAGATAAGATAAGATAAGATAAGATAAGACAAGACTTTATTAATCCCTCGGGAGGGTTCCTCCGGGAAATTCGGTTTCCATTAGCACAACACCGTCAGAGTATAAGGGAATAAGAGAGTAAAAAAAATTACAATAAAATATAGCATATATACACATATACACATATATAAATAAAGAGTATTATAAAATGGATAGATAAGATAGGCAGGGGTAACTGTGGAATATATTCATCAGTAAATTGCACAGTGATTATTGCACAGTTTATTTCCCGGTGGTTGTTACACAGTCGAATATGAAAAAAATATTGCACAGTCTATTTCACAGTGAAAAGGCACTACAGCTGAGTTGGCACTACAGCTTAGTTGGCACTACAGCTCAGTTGTTCCCCCCCTCCCTTGTCCTCCTGTTTCCCCTCCCTCTCCCCTCCAGTGAGGAGTTAAACAGTTTGATGGCGTGTGGGACAAAGGAGTTTTTAAGTCTGTTGGTCCTGGACTTTGGGAGAAGCAACCTGTCACTGAGCAGACTCCTCTGGTTGTTTATGTGCAGAGGATGCCCAGCATTATCCATAATGTCCAGCAGTTTCTTTACTGTCCTTTTCACTGCCACTGTCACCAGCACTTTTTACTTAAAAGCCTCATTCACTCAGAATTTTTTCTGTACTTGAGCACTTTGTCTAGCATTTTCTCACACAAATTTAAAACTCGGGAAAAAAAAAATCATGGTTTACCTGTTACTAGACGTACTCCATCTATAAATAAATAAATAAATCCCACTGAACCAAGTGACATCTTAAAAAACAATGTTGATATTTGTAAATAAAAATACATTATATTTACCAATCATGTAAAACTGCAGCAGAAAGAAAATCCCGGGAAAGAGCAGTTTTACTTATGTGCCACATTTAATTATATTAAGACTCAATGTCTTAACGAAAAATGTTCTAAAGTGTTGGAGAATGAGGCCTAAATATTTTATCAAGCATACTGAATCTCTTAAAGTGTTTGCATAGCTACTATGCTATGTCAGGCATGTGTCAAATCTAGAGCATTTGTAGATTTAAATCAACATGTACCATATGTTATTTATAAGTGTCGTGTTTACATGGGTTTGTGCTGCTGGAATGTAATTTGTACTGAATATTTCCAATTCATATTCATACGTCTTAGCCCAGTTTCAATATATTAGTCAACTACATGCTAATATTAGCGCACTGCTTTAAGGCTCTGTTATCAAATATAGAAATGTGTCATGGAAACAAATGTCCTCTTGATTTTTATTTTCGACACAAATGCGTCATAACTGCCATCATCTGACATTTGTAAAACAAACCTGCATTCCCAGTTGTCACTAAGAATCTAAAGCATGTAAAGCATCCACGCCCAACAATCCTGTAATGCAATGGACTATATTTTCTACAGCAATGAATCATTATGTTGATAATAACATCTTTGTGGAGCTCAACCATAACGTTTTTGAGGTGTGACTGGATTTTTGTGTGTGTGTGTGTGTGTGTGTGTGTGTGTGTGTGTGTGTGTGTGTGTGTGTGTGTGTGTGTGTGTGTGTGTGTGTGTGTGTGTGTGTGTCCTGTTTGGTTCTTTAGCTATCAGTTTTCAGTTCTTACAGACGGGACAGACATGACTGGAGATAAGAAAAGGAGAATGAACGAAAGAAAGAGAGGAAGGGAAGAAAAACAGAGGGGAAGAGGAACAGTGAGAAAGGGCACTTAGAAAATCACCTGTTGAGAGAAGAAAAAAAAAGACAACACCATCGCAATAATCTAGTTAAGTGTAAATAACAGTCAATACAAAATATTGGATGTTATTGTGCAGCACGCAGGACCGACAGCGCAGAAAGTGATTTGAGGTAGCAGTGAAGAAAGGTGTAGTTTGTGTCTGTGAACAGCCGTGTGTACACCTGTAGATGAGCGCAAAAGGCTTCTCCATGTAACGATCTGTCAGAGGGTGTGGAGAGCCACTGCCCCGCCCCCCAGGGCATGAAGCAGGCATGGAGGAAATCCAGGCCCCAGACATCCAGAGGTCCCCAGAGTGCGAGAGCCAAGGAGGACCATCGGATGGGCCACTATGCCACCCTCCTGGGAAGAGCTGAGGAGAGCCCCAGATGAGGGGTCTGTTGTGGCTGTTTTTAAAACCTCAGCACCATTTCATTTCATTATTCACTGTGACACTTATACGACCAGAGAAAATGTGCTGTGATCTGACAGGAGAAGCTGTGAGGGGACAGTCTGCAGACTGTGTTCAGCACTTTAGAGGCATGATACTGCACACAATAGATCAGCTCAATGTGTGCTGGGAATGTCATTAAATAACAGAAAATGAGATGGCAGAAAGTTGATTCTGTTCATCTGGACATAGCATCTCTCACTGAAAACACTTCGTCCACAGATTCAGATTTTCAACTCACGATCCTGTTGGACAAAGCCAGGTCAGTACAGAACAACAGATACTTTTACTGCAATATAAGAAAGAAAGACTTTATAATATATGGACTCTTTAAATGGACTATCAGACATATAAGAAGGAAAAAATGACATGTCTATAGATTAGTGACTAATTCATAACCATTACGGCCAAGCTAGATAACATTACACCTTAATGGAGGCTTTGTCTTCATGCTAATCAATGTACAGTGTTTACACATCACATTATTACCAAAGAGACCAATGCTGCAGTCTGCATCACCACAATGTGTTGTGTCTTTCCAGGAAAGATGCTGCGATCATATGACAACACAGTATGTATATTACATTAGAAATGATGTATATTATATCATTTTATATCAGATGAATATGTAACACACACATAAAATTAAATTTTTGTAACATTCCATGCGTACATATTATAATGGCTTCAATTACAGATTATTGCATACTCAAGATCTCCTCTTTCGGTTTCTAGCCTCAGTCTGCCATTAAAAAAAAGAACTAATTTGCTTCCATGTGGAGAAAAGCATACTTCATTCCTCCCTTTGCACTATCCAAAGCAGCTTTAAAACATTTTTAGACATTACCCAGGGGAGCTGTACGTGAGAAGCCATACGTCTGCATGTTTGAGATCAGACCTTAACCAGTCTTTAACATTGGGTGTTAATTTGACCTGCCATTCTTCATGCACCACCCCTCAACCAAAGTAAACTAAGCATTTCCAGGAATGAGAGTACACAGAATCTCCTGTTGTTAAGTACACGTGAGAGTGGGCAGAGGACTGTGCCTGGACCTGTCTGTCTTGACACCGTGTGGACTTCATGTGCGAAAATGACTCAACGCTTTTGCTCCCCTCTCCTCACACCTGAAGATCAAAAAACAAAGAGGGAGGAGATGTGAACAGTTTGTGAGGGGTTGGTTGGAGTGTGTTTTTGTCCGTGACAATGAGGGAGAAAAGGAAAACTAGACACACGGCGTGGAAGCATGGGGCAAAGCTATTTTTAACTGGCTCAGGCAACCTGATAGGGTAGGCCTATATATAGTGAGGCAGAGAGGCAGATTGGGTAACAGTGTGAGCGTGTGCTCGTATCAAGGAGCCATTTAGGGTGACTATTCTTCTGCTGTAAACACAGTACTCCCAAACCACACACATGCACACACAGACACACACACAGCAATGTGAGATACACGTAAATGTCACTAAATCTGTTAGACCAATCAAATGAATCAACTCAAGCACCAGAAAGGCAAACATCTTAAATCCTGAGTAATTCAACGTTTCTTATAATATAACAGTTATTATTTAACCTCATGGTTCTGTCTCCATTGTTTGCCATATATTCTTCTCCTGTTACACGCCACACTCCATTGGATGTTTTCAGTTTGGCTACTGTCACTTGATGAGAGTTTAATCTGCTCCCCAAGCTTGTGAGGTCCTTTGCTGATTTTGTATCACAGCTGGCAGGTGTGTGTGCGTATGTGTGTGTGAATGCAGGCACATGTCCTATTACAGATACCAGAGGGGGTAAGCCACAGGGCAGCTGCTGGTGTGGTCATTTGTTGTTTCAGGTGTTATGACAGAGAGGCGCTGAGAGCATCAAGGAACAGCTGAACATTTGTCTGGACACATCAAAGCCAGCTCATACTGTATTTACACAGCTGAAATTTTAGTATCTCTTTCTCTCATACACACATACACACACACACACACTCACGCTACAAGGCAGATTAAGGTCAACAAAATGTGGAAATGTTGAACACTTCATTTACTGTCTCTTTATCCTTTTTCTTGGTGTCGTGATGTCATTGAAAAGGGGAGAGAAAACTCGTGAAAGCTGCTTTCAGAGATCATTTTGCAAATGGGATTAGACCAGCAACGATTGCAATGAGTCAAGTAATTATGGGGAGTTAGTTGCATATGTCTGTTTGCAATTTGACCATCTTAAACTTGTGCAATATTAGTTTCAAATCAGCGTGTCTTTCATGTGGAGGACCACACCTGATAATAAGAACTACAGCTCCAGCAGTTTACTGTTTAAGAGTCCAGAGTTTCCAACCCCAATCGCAGGCCATGTGACCAGTTAGTACATCACTCCTCAGGGAGACACGGGAGTTTCATCATAACTTTGTGACGTGTTCAAGGGAGAACGTCAGCATCCCATATCAACCAATTCAATTCAATTCAATTCAATTTTATTTATATAGCGCCAAATCACAACAACAGTCGCCTCAAGGCGCTTTACATTTTAAGGTAGCCCCTACAATAATACATACAGTGAAAAACCCAACAGTCATATGACCCCCTATGAGCAAGCACTTTGGCAACAGTGGGAAGGAAAAACTGCCTTTTAACAGGAAGAAACCTCCAGCAGAACCAGGCTCAGGGAGGGGCGGCCATCTGCTG
>VURO01050848.1:3204-25704 GCA_015108175.1 Pelvicachromis taeniatus | reverse complement strand
GCACTTTAAATGTGAATTACAGACTGAGCACTTGAAATATAACGAGAAGAAAAGTTCTAGATTCACATGGTTTGATGGTGCAGACTTAGTGCAGGCTGTGTGCTGATGATAGATGCTGCTTCAGGCATGTGGAGCTAGAAAGAGGTTAGGCAGAGGCAGCCCTGTGTGTGTGTGTATGTGTGTGTGTGTCCCTAGGTGAAGCTGCAACCGATGGAGGAGAAGATGAGTGCCAAGATGTTGGGACTAGCCCACCAATAAAGGGGTACTTAGTGAATAGATAATATCACAAGACCAATAAAAGACCACATTAGAGTTCCTGCACGTATTTGTTCCCACGTCAAGTACTGTGTACGCTGCTAAGTTAGGGTCATCTCTCTTCTGGGAGTTTGCACAGCAAACTACAGCAGACTGTGGGTTTCCAACAGAAACTGAGACCCGCTTTCACCTTAGATTAAAAAGGCAACAGTGAGTGGGGAGATAATATGCCTGGGTTGTGTCGAGGCTAAAAGTGTGTGTGAAGAATAAGAATGGCGACTTTTCCCGAACAGTTTAATGTCGGTGACGTAACACGACGTAGTCACTGCTTCCTTCTTCCGTGTCGTGCCATCACCAGGTAAACTCAGGTGCTTTTTGTCAGCACACTGATGTGTGTAAAAGCAGCTGTAACAGTTTAGCTGTAGTGTGGAGACAACACCCACTACAGCTAAACTGTTAGCTGTAGTGGGTGTTATGTTTTGGAGGGTTATGTTTTACTCCAAAACATAACCCTCTCACTTCCCCTAACACACAGGGTGGGGTGTGGGGCCACAACGACAACACTCCAAATCAGCATGCACCCCCATTGTGTTTTAGACTTATGAGGGATCGTTTATTTCTCCATCAAAATTTCAAAATGACTTAAACCAAGTCAGAGAGGTGTTACAAGCTCAGGAAGCTCAGCTTCAGGACGTTTACTGACCACTTTTCTACACACCAGCATACAGGAAGCTGTTCCCCACATAACATTCTGACCTGGCGAGGTCACTCGTTTGGTGAGCAAGCAGAAACCCACCACACAGCAATTAGGCACGTGCACAAACAGAGGGGGAGAATTCAACACCACATTCTTGTAACAATTCCGTCTATCAGGGGGCTTGTGCTGCCTCTTTGACCTCCTCAGCCCTGCTGTCGGGGTCTCCAGGCTAGGAGCCCGCTGACCTCCTGTGGCCAGGTTCAGATCAGGTGACTTAGATTGCTCCCTCAGCCCTTCCGGGGATACAAAAGAACCAATACGGGTCTCAGGAGGTGCTGACACAACCTCCCCTTCGGGTGAACCCACCATGTGCGTGTGGATCACTCTGAGTCCTCTTCCCAGCGTCACCGTGGGGGCTCTCACATGATCCTTGTGCCTGCGAACTCGGCGGCCATCCAACAAGTTCACCACAAAAGAAACTGGCCCGAACTGTGGTGAACGACACCAGGCAGCCACAGTGAGCCACCCGTAAAGTTTTTGACATACACCCAGCCCCCCTGGGTGTATGTCGCGGCCTCTGGCATGTAGATCATGTCTCCCTTTCTCCTCACCTTGGACTGGGCGACTTTGGCCCCCACATCTGGGCGAAGAAGATCCAGATGAGATCTGGGCTTCCTCCCCATCAGCAACTCCGCTGGGGACAAGCCTGTGAGTCCATACTGAAACAGGAAACGGCAGAGTCTCCTTTCTGTTGGCAGTCCTGGCATTTCCTTCAGACCGTCTTTCGGTGTTTCCACCGCGTGTTCTGCTAAGCCAGTGCAGGCAGGGTGGTAAGCTGCGGTGCGGACCCCGTTCTTTTCCGTAAATTCGTGGAAAACCCCACTCGTGAACGTGGGCCCATTGTCCGTGACCACCATGTGTTGCAAATATTCTCTGGAGCGTGTCTGTAACGACTGGAGCTGTGATGGTTGGCGTGACGTATCATCCAGCCATTTTGAATGTGCATCCACCAGCACTAGGAACATGTGGCCCAAAAAAGGGCCGGCAAAATCTAGATGAGGCCTGGACCATGGACGGCTAGGCCACTCCCACGGGTGGAGTGGGGCTGGTGGGGGCATCTTCTGGTTTGTCTGACATTGAGAACATGCTCTTACCTTTTGCTCCAAGCGAATGTCCATTCGTGGCCACCAAACGAGTGACCTCGCCAGAATTTTCATTCGAGGAATCCCTGGATGAGCCTCGTGCAACACTTCAATGATCTGTGACCGACCTGGAGGCGGAGCAATGACGGGATAGGATGCAGCCATCTTGAACACTGAGCTCCTGCTGATGCTTGTATATCAAGTTTCTACTATAAACAATCCTAACACAAAGAGACGGCAACGCCGCTTTATCAATAAGAACAAAACAGAAAAAGGTCACAACTTCTCAGGTGGAAGAACTCCGAGGCCCACAGGCCTGCAGCAGTAGACCTCCCCACAGCTCCCAGCACTCCACAGCCAGGAAAACCACACCACACGACCTCCATTCCCTAAACCGCAGTGCGGTGACGCGTGTGAGCGCCGACCGGGTCCAGGTGCCAAACGAGGGCGCGAGCAGCGCCCTGGAGAGAGAGACAGAGAGAGGAGGGGGCGAGAGAGCAACGCCACAGCCTCACACGATGTAACAATATAAATAATGATAAAGATTTCAATCTTAATATTTTGTAAACACTGAATCAATACTGCTACGAGCGCCATGTAGTTGTTGACTGTCTGAAAGACTGTGTACATTTTGTGTATACTTTGTGTACACTTTGTGTACATTTTGTGTACACTTTGTGTACATTTTGTGTACATTTTGTGTATACTTTGTGTACACTTTGTGTACACTTTGTGTATACTTTGAGTGATGAAACATTACCATACTTATGATTTGTAATGATTACATGACATTCCTTCAGGCCTGAGGCTAAATGCTGCTACGTGCGTGTGAGACAGTAAGGGACCCGTATCATCAGGGCTCATGTGCAACACATTAATATGCATAAATGTGCTCTTCAGCAAGGGTGGACTGGTGACCCCCACCACGGTTGTATTAGACAAACGCCCCCGCTCGCCCCTGTGGGCGGTCTGTCCTTCCAGCTCGGTCCTCCACCAGAGGTCTGGGAGCTGTATCTGAGCTGTTCCTGGGACTGTGCTCTTCTGGACACAGATCTGGGATCTGCTGGAGCCACACCCAGTTTAGGGCACATGGCCTCTGATTACCACTGTTACCGTCACCCTCCACAGCTTCTTGTGTTTCTTTTCCTGATGTTCCTGTCAGTTATAGCTACATCCACCACCACCATGTGTCTGTATGTCTCTGTAGCTCCCATCTTAATCCTTTTTGACTTTCCTCTTCCTGGTTGGCGTGCGCCCCAGCAGCCTCCTGTGGCTGCCTGCGAGGGCTCCTTATTAGCTCCTGCTTGTTCCATCAGTGGCAGTGCAGCAGCAGCCGACAGCGAACATGTCGGTTAATTTGATACATTTTGCTGCTATTTTTATTTAGTTTATCTCTCTTAGCTTTCTGTCACTTCTTCCACACTAAACTCTATGCAGGGACGAGGCTGGGCTGTGTGGAGTTGCCCACTCCTGCTCGAGTGCATATGCATGTCTGTCCCTGCTGTTGTCGTTCTGAAAGATTACATCTGAGAGGCTAAAAGGACTTTACATCGTCTTTTATGTAAACGTTACACAGAGTGGCTGAACATCATGTCCTGATGACAGGAGACACCAGAGTGCTGAGACTGTGGACAGAGGCGAGGCCTCCACACCCACTCTGCTCTCAAAACCACAGTAGCTTCATTTAGATGAGTAGAATTCAAGTGACACGATTAGTATTTAATTTGGCTTCTGCTAAATTCTAAATTGTGGACGTTTTCTCTTTAGTGAAACAGTAAAGGTAAAAACGTGAACCCTCCGTCGGCGCCAACAGGCGACTCTAGAATGATGGGACAGGACGAGCTCCATGGTTCCCTCACAGCTGCGTCTTCATTACACCTCATTTCACAAAATGCGAGTTGCAGAAAGAACAAAAGGTATAGAACTGTACGACTGAGTATTAAGATAAAAACATGTATTAATGATCATTTTGAGAATAAAGTTGAAATTTCAAGATTGAGCCAAAAATCTATGGTGTCAACTTTAAGCACTGACTTCTGAGAGTGGAGCGTTCCCAGCTGGAAGGTGGAGCCTGCAGGTGTTCCAGGACAAACGCCACAGTGCTGCACCGTCACTAACGAACACACACATGGTGGAGGAAGGAGCATGTGGAAAAGATACTGCATGTGGTCAGAGTGGATGGCTGCACCATCACAGCTGTCCGAAGACGGCTCATCAACACATCTGAGCTTCTTCTTCTTCTACCATCCTCATCTTCTTTGTGGCTTAAATGTGCAGATGTGTATGGATGACAGGAATGCCAGGCAGTGGAATGAAACTTTATTCTGTAAACACAACATGACGAGTTTCCTGCACCTGACTTCTAACACCTGCAGACACACAGGAAGAGGGCCGATCGTCACTCAGAGTGGAGCTGGTCACGCTACGTTAGGTGTGAAACAAACACAGGTGAGTGATTTCGATGTGATCTGTGATGTGATCCTTTATGTGTGGTTGCTCCTGTCTGCACAATCAGCCTCAGTACTGGATTAGTTAACCCGCTCCTACACCTGGTCTGAGGTCAGCGGTGGGTTTGGACATTTAGTGTTTGTTGCAAAGTGTACAGATGTAACGCAGAAAGAACAGAACCCCAGCAGCAGGTGGGCGCACATCCACACTACAGTAAAACACAGAGTGTCAGTCACTCGGAGTGGGCGGCTTTCATAGTGGTCTGTTGGTGTAACCAGGTCAGGCCAGTCCTGCAGGTTTTAGATGTGTCCTTGATCCAACTCAGCGGATTACCTGAGGATTACCCTCAACGGCTGTGTCCAGGTTCAGGGGCCACATCCTTCGGAGGACCCGGCCCACGTAGACCACGAAGGCCGGGTCCTCCGAAGGCCGGAAGTGCGAGGCTTGTGAAACGGGATGGTCTAGCCTTCAGATTTGTGCGACCAGCCGCTCCCGCCCTTCCACCGCCTCAGTGTTACCGTCTCCGTTGCTGCCGCCAGTGGTGGAAACTGGAATTGGCTGGGCCGCGCTATGAATTCTGGGATATGGTGGGCCACGAAGGATACACCCGACCCATCCTACAAATTCGGGAAATGAAGGACGCATTTGTCGGCCACATTTGGAGCAGCCTTCGAATTGGGACAGCCTTCGTCGCGTCGCTGTGACGTAACCGGCCTACAAATGCGGCCCACGAAGGATGCAGCCTCTGAATTCGGGCACAGCTCACATGGCTTGAGGTTCTCCAGAGGCCTGCTAATGAACTCATTCAGTTCCGGTGTGTTGAACCAGGGTGGGCTCTAAAACCTGCAGGACGCCGCGAGGCCTGGTGTTTCCGCCCCCTGGTGTGGACGCTAAGAGAAACTCGTAGTTCCTCTTCACAAACAGACTAATGAGCCACAGCTTCACGTCTGATTGAGGTTTTTGTATATTTCATGAAGTATTTCAAATGTTGCTTTTGGCTTCTTTAATTAGGATCATGCTAACACAACAGGAAATGTCAAACATTCGAACACTTACTTGAAGAATAAAACGTCGCCAATCACAGAATCACAATCCTGACTGTTGAATGGCTGCTGATCAGCTGCAGCAATACTATCAACAGAAACATCTGATTAACGAGAGGTTACTGCCTGAGCCAAAGGAGGTCATTCGTGATTATACAATATGGCGAAGCAGGGCACTAAAACATCGCACGTGAGCGTGATTGGTCCTGATAGCTCAACACGTCATCACACGTGGCACAAACAGAGCATTTCCTGTATGAACTGAGCCGTTACCGTCACTACATGGTCGTATCACGAGCTGCCAGCGGTCATGATGGACATGAAGTCAAAGCCGTTAGCAGAAGGCGTGCGGATGCTGGAAGAGTCGCTGCCATGACTTCGTTACAAGGCCGAGGCAGTTAGTTTGGTTCAGCTTCTTCGAGCCGACCTCCTCTGTGATGACCCTGGGAGGGTCCTCAGACCAACACTTTGTGTAAAGCAGCACAATATGAAGAACTCACCATGAGGCCAAGAGCAGTTTGTTACCAGGAGGGGCCCATCTTTATTAGTCAAGACTAATAAAGTGGTGATGAAAGATGCTACTGTGCAAATGTCTAGCATGTTGACTTATTGTTAAACAAATAAACCTGCGATTGTTGTGTCACAGCACAGCAGAGGGAGACTCTGTCATGATGAAGGTGAAAGGTTAAATATTAACCATAGAGACGTGGCAAAGTCAAACTGTGGGATTCAATACAAAAATGGAACAGTACAGATCTATCTCTGTTGTTGTGAGACATCAATGCATACAGTACAGGAGCACGGGGGGGGGGGCAGCTGGAGTCGATGTCTCCGGGTTCAGTCATTGATCAAAGCCAGGATCATGCTGCAAGACAAAAGTAGGACGTGTAAGTACCGGCACGCGGCGACAGGCCTGGGCGTGTCCGTGTGCTCGTGTCACCTGTACAGATAGATGAAGAAGCAGAGCAGGTGGTAGCCCAGTTTAATCATGGCCTCCTTCATGTGCGACTTGAGCAGACCTCGGTTGTGGATCTCCGTTGGGTCAAACGCCCCCATGTTTCCCATCGGAACCTTCAAGTACCTGCGGGGTCAAACGCATCAGCATGTCAGAGCGGCGGTGTGGAAGCGCCCGGGACAGTAGGCGTGCAGGTTAGCTGGGGGCCAGGCAGGTTTACTGTCACATTGTAACACTGCTCTTTGATGGGCAAACAGAAGGAAGAGCTGCTGTCACTGCTGATGAAGCGACTCACTCCTCACTGTGTGATTATTAGTGATCGGTTGATCATATTTAGGATTGAAGCATTCATTAATGGCAGGACTTCTTTGAGCAGTCTTGTAGGACTGACCTCTGACCTCTTGTCAGCCTGACTACAGCAGTGAAGAGGTGTGAGTAGGTTCTCTGTCAGCCCAGGTCACACTTGTCTGAAGCTTGGAAAGCTCGACTTCTCTAAGAAAGACGTGTCAGTACAGAACATGACAGCATCAGATTAATTAGCTGCTGCTAATACACTCGCATTAGTTTATTAGCCAACTAGTGACTGAGCCAATAAGTCAGGGGAAACAAGGTTAGCAGATAAGGATCCACTTTCACTGTCTTTTAAACAGTAAGTTCTTGTTGTTGGACTAGCAGCAGTGAAACAGGAAAATCCACTTGTTGGCTGTGATGTTCAGTTTGTACAGTGGCTGTTGTTAGTAGGGTTGGTTCATTGGGAACTCTACGTTGCCCATAGGTGTGACTGTGAGTGTGAATGGCTGTCGGTCTATGGTTAGCCCTGCGACAGACTGGAAGCCTGTCCAGGGACTACCCCTGCCCCTCACCCTAAGAAGGCTCCAGCCTCCCCACAGCCCTGACAGGGATAAGTGGAAGAGAATGGGTGGACTGTGGAGACTGTGGAGCAGGACGCCTGTGTGGAGGAGAGCCTGTTTGAGTCTGACACCATCCTCATGTGGCTGCACTGAGCGGCACAATCAGCCCATGTGATCAGCTCTACTTTATGCAATTCAATAGTCTCCCAAGCAGAGCAGTAGGCAACACAACAGGATGCTACATGCACACCACACCATCACTATGTTCTTGCTGTGGGAATCCCATCAGCATGCCTGTTAGGAAAACTCGGATGATGTGTGCGATCGAAGAAATGTCCACTCTGAAGAAGAGAGGACAGACCCGCCAGCACAGACCCTCCCCCAGCACTGAAGCACAGCCACGAGGACACATGGGAGCCACCAGAGCCCCTGCCAGACCATGACCACAACCCCCGGGTTACGCCCGTCCCCACCCCCACATCAAGCACAATAGTGACGGTGGGCCCAAACTACAAACATAGGAATAGTAGCACACGGTGTTTGTAATTCAACTAGACTGAGTTTAAATGGATTTTTTATAGTTTGTTGATATTCTAAAAACCTCGTCTTGTTAAGCACGTTCCTTCTTTCGTTTCAGAACTGGAGAAACCTCGTGGATGAGGCCCTTTCATTGCTGCTCGCAGCTTTAATTCTCCAACCACATGACATCAAAGGGCCAACTACAAAAGATGGCCGACATACAGGTGCAGCTGCGGTGGACCTCACCTATACTTGGTATCATTTTGGTTGTTTTATACAGTTGTGTCGCCTCCTCATGCTGCGTTAAAGACACGTTTTCACAGGACCACGCAGTCGTGGTAGGCATGATGTGCTGCACACACACTGCATGGGCGTACCTGTAGATGTTCCAGGCTGCTACAGGGAGGTTCAGGAGGAAGATGAACCAGTGCATCGAAACCAGCATGAGCATGGTGGAAAGACACTGGCCAACCATCTCTGGAATTACCCACTAAACATCAAACAAACATCCAGCAAACAGATCAGAAATCTGAACAGTGGAAATTCTCTTTACAGTCAGCTAAAAGCAGAAAGAGACAGTAATTATTTCAGGGTAACAGATAAACTGCATCATCAAGCGCATCGATGACAATAAGACAAAGGAGCCTTACTTTGTTTAGCTTGGAGCAGCAGGCTCTGGCATTGATGTAGTCACATTCTAGATCAGACAAGGTTATAATCTACATGTCAAGTTAAGGTATGAAGTGCTGGAAAAGGATGCAGCACCCAGGACCTCCACTGTGGGTGCTTTAACAGATATACAGTCAAACATGCATATTAAGGACACACACACACACAGCTGAGCTGGCCGAGTAGCCCAGAGTCCAGAACCAGACGGTACCAGACTCAGCAGCCTTTTAATCTCATTATAAACATTTTAATAATGCCTACTGTCAGTAAATTGTCTTAAATGTTATGCGGTCATCTGCCACCAGGTGGCGCATCGTGGTTGAGACACCATCAATCTGTTAATGTGTAACTCATCTTTTGTTAACAATGTTAGAATAAGATCGGGGATACAAGCAAAGTGGGTGGGCTCTCCTTTAGCATAGAGGAGCCGCTCCTCCACAGCGAGAGGAGGAGCAGCGGCTCCTCCACAGCGAGAGGAGCCGGCTGTAGGAGGAGGCCCTGGCGTAGACCCGGGAAATAGTTCCTTTATCGGCTGGCCGGGTCGGCCTAATGGCTCCCCTGATGAACTGGAGGTGGCGCCGAGAGGGAGGACTGGGCTTACTGTCTCAGTCGACTAAAGTGACATTTTCCCCTCATTTAGTCGACCGAGACAGTAAACGGAAGTGGAATAATCGATAGAATGCTCGATTAGCTGCTCACACACCAACGCCAAATCAACCTAGAGCCCTTAAACTACCGAGCTGGTGTCCCGGGTGAGTGCTTGTCAGTGCACAGGCTCCCAGCACCGCACAGACGAACATGTAGTAGTAGAGGACCGCCCGGCATGCCTCTGAACTCAACACACTGTACAAATGTCTACATTACAAGGCGGCTAACACGCTAGCAGGTTGCTACTATTTTTGTTCTTTTATGGAGACGAGACTTCAGCAACGGTTTCGGCCAGAATCCGGTTTGACTCGGACGCTTAACAGAGTCAGACTCACGGAAACGAAAAGGATACAAAGTACACGGAGAGGAAAATCAGCGCGCAACAATCCACAAGAGACAAAATGAACACTGCCGCTTCCATGTTCCTTTTTCCGCAAGCACACTTGTATTTCCGGTCAGTTGTCTAGGCTGTGCTGCTTTGTGTGACTGCAGCGCTGCCACCTAGCGGACTGGGGCGGACTGACTTACACTTGCAGGTAACGTGTTGCATGTTATTGATGGGTTATATTTACTAACCTGCAAAGTGGACATGCTATCAGAGGAACAGTTACAGCCCAGGAGATACTTTGGATGGATTTCTCCCACTGACAAAGACGTGAGGATGTGCTCACCACCTGCAGGTAAGACTTGGTGTCAAGATTATCCGTTTCTCAGCAGCTTCACAAATCTCCATTGTTTAAAGACTGCGTTGACCATCCACTGAGTGGTAAATCGGCTCATAAATGTTCGTTCCACTATCCTCTTAACCTTGTGCTGGTTACTGGAACAGTCTTCCTGTTCCAGTAACCCTTCCCTAGGCCACGGAGTGAAGTACCTGTGACACAGGTCTGCCTGTCCAACTGGTCCTTTTCTGCTTACTTGGAGATGTCTCGTCACATCTCCAAGTAACACCTTTTTCACAGTGGCGCTCTCCCTTGTGAACAGAAAACCTTTAGTCACGCCTGTGAACTAAACCTCCCATGTTGTCTTACAGAAATCAATAAAATCTTTCAAATGGTCACTGCCTTGGTCATGTCTGCACTCGAGAAATCAAATGTATACTAACAAGCACAAAAGCAGGTGAATATAGTGCCAAATCACAACAACAGTCGCCTCAAGGTGCCTTATATTGTAAGGGACACCCTACAATATTCATTTGTACTGAACCCTTTTCCAGCGTTGCAGTTTCTCAGATGATTGGGCAAATTCCAGCTCCATGAACCTTCCTGTCATGGTCCCGGGTCTTCAACCCAGTGTTTGAGTTTTGGAACGGAGGTGGCCACAAAACACTAACTTTTAAGTTGCTGTTATAGTGGGAATGGGATACGTCGGGAAGAACAATGGGATGCTACAGGTACCACACACAACAATAAACACACACGACCAAGTGGAGATCAAACGATCATCAGTGTCACGTCTGCACAGCGGCTTTATACATAAGTTGTAGGGCGTGGCCAGGAAGCCTGGGGGGGTCACTCCCCGTACGTGTGGAATATGTAACAGAGTGAAGAGAGCGTCTGTTTGGAAATTCCCATCCCTGGTCTCTAGTTCCAGTTCCTGACTCTAGCCATGATGTTTCTTAATTTGGTTTCTTCAGGTAGAAAAGTGAAGTCCCGTCCCCGGACACATGACGGCTGGTGAGGCTGGGAGCCCAGTCACCTCTGAGGAGCTGGATGAAAAAAGTGACAGAGGAAAAGAAGAACACCTCAGTACACATAATTGAGAAAGCATCGACAGTAAAAATAATTCATTAAAAACATTCAGCATCGTTGGTGAACTTGTTCATATTAGTATAATATACTGCAGCATGTTTCAGATATGTTCTGTTTAGTGTCCAGCATCATATTTAGCATGTTTCCAGTGGTGGACCTGAGGACCACACGGTAAACAACGCTGTTTGTGAACTCCGGCCTTCACTTTTAGTTTTTTTTAAAGAATATTAAACCATGTATTATAATAAAAGCAGCTGCTGAAATTAAACACATTTCCATTGGACGTCGTCACAGACCATCTGTCTCCTCTCCATCATGGGAACAACGTTTCTTGCTAATGAACTAACTAAGTCACGAATAACTTTTTCTAACTCCATCTTCTCTACATCACATAGTTTGGGCCAAGGATGTTAGCAAGACGTTGCAATGCTAAATCCCTGAAGCTTATTTACTTGCACGGCTAATAACTGATGTCAGAAAAGTGGAAGCAGGCCAGCGGCGGCTCGCCTCGCACGCTGGCCTCTCCTCGGTTTACCGTCAGACCACAGTGTTATCCATGACTGACATGCACACACCAGACTGGCCTCTCAGCTTTCCCATGTCCAGTGAGCGTTACAGGGAGATGGATGTGTCAGCTACCGTCTCCAATGAGACTGAAAAACGTGCAGCTTTCAGCAACAGCAGCTAACTGCAGCCATATTAATTAGGTGGTGAGGAGATTTATGACAGGACTGCCTGAGATGAAAGGAGTCTTTTCAGATTCATTTTTAGATTTGAAAAGGCAAGCACTGCCTGCCTTGGTTGACCCAGGTCTCATTTTTAAGACCTGGGTCACTCCAATCTCAAATCGTTCAATTTTCTTCTCCAATAACTATAATGAACCTTTTTCAGACACCAACAGACAATAGGTCAACAGACCTGGCAGCCTCTTAGGATGCATAGGACGGTGTTATTGGCTGGATGGATGAGGAAAGCTGTGAACAGCTGTGAGCCACTATCAACAAGGCAAACTGCCCACCTGGAAAGCCCTGAGCAATAGGACCGTTACCTGGGTGGACATGTGGAGTACACCCAAAGCAAGGCTGCCCACAGTCTTCACGTCTGGGCTGGCTCAGAACCACCCTGCCTTCGTTGCAGCTCCTCAAACATCTCCTCTCTGGCTGCGAGGCAACGTTTTCAGGTGCAGATGACAGCAAGATGCTGGCTGAGGTGCTGGAGACGCCCAGACTGGAGTCAACTGTGCCAGTCCACCACCATCCCAGAGGTCTAGAAGTACCCGGTACTATGACCTAATAGAAAACCGTGCCGAGTTGATACTATTGGGAAAGGGGCTTAATTGACCTGCTCTACCACCTACCTGTCTACAGCCGCGCTGTAAAACAGCTCACAGATGCTCTTCAGAGGAAACTGCTTCAGTGAAGGTGGTGGTCACGGTGGTCACAGTGGTCGTCGCGGTGGTCCAGTGGTGGTCACAGTGGTAGTTAGTGTGAGGGTGATGATGGTGAAAATCAAGAAAGTTGCAGCATTGATGTTTGTCGGTTCTTTTCTCGTCACAGTACCAGACTGTAAATGCCAGAGCCAATCACGATGAGACGTTTCCTACAGAGGTGAGCGTACACCACAGCGGACATGCTTTTGATCCAAGGGATACATTTATTCACCTGTTTTTACATCATAGACGTGTGCAGCCTCACACATGACCGAGCACTCCACTATCAGGGCTCCACTGTGTGTGCGTTAGCAACCACACAGGCTGCATATTATAGTATTACACTGTTGTACACGGGCTGTTGACAATTAAATACATGACTTCAAGAGCGACACGAACACAGCAAATGAACAGCAAACAGGAAAAGCCCAAAACGACCAACAAGGAGAGAAACATGGAAACATTAGAAAACTATATCATTAAATGTGCTTGATGTAAATTCTGCATTACAAATATCTTTGACTTCACATAAATATAGAGTGATTTTGCGTTCAGGTCTAAGCAGTTAATGTTACTGTACTCAAACGGACACGTATCAAAACAGTTCAGGGGTAGAGCTGGAAGAAGGGGTTCCTTCTGAAGACCTCAACCACAACAAAACATGAAAAAATAAAGTAACTATTCTAAATTAAACTGTCAAAACTATAATATTGCATATAAGCTATTCCCACAGCCATTTCAATATGTTCTTTCTTACGTGTATATATGATATACAAAGGCCTCCACTCAACAGCAGGCACAACATCATTTACGACCGACCAGAAAACTGAAGGACATTTTTGCACACAGCATCGTGTAACAGACATTCCTGCCACGTCCTCGTTAAACCCTGTGAAAGAACATTTCCAATTAGCAGCAAAAACACCAATGAGAAGCTAACACTGTCATCGATTCAGACCAACAGCCCGCTGCCGCCTTCAGCCAGCGTCGGAGGAGGAGAAACAGGAGCTCCTACCTCTTCTATCTCTAACGTAGAAGACACAGAACTCCTTTAGACATGAAAGGGCCCAGGGTGTGCAGCTGCTTCAGACCGACAGCACACACCTTAGTGTTGTTCGACAGGTGAGCCTCTAACCCCTGAATCTGAACATTTCCATACGGACTGAAGTTTTCCACATCAATGGGAAAAGCAATGCTTTGTGTTCTTTTGGCCCTTCTTTCTGGAGACTGAGGAGGTAGTTTCACATTCAAAAAGGGACATGGGTGATGGTTGGAGACACCGAGCTGGAATACAAATATGAACAGAATTTAGAATGATTAAAAAAACACCACTGAAAGCTGGACTGCTTGATTTAGCACTAAATTTAAAAACAAGGTTTCAAAACCTTTTAACACGAGTTGGCTTTTGATGGCAGAGACATTTTATCAACGCCATCGAAACAAGTAAAGCTGAGCTCTCCATTTCGGATTGCACAGTTTGAAAGAGAGGAGCCAAATGTGGGCAAACTTTTGATCTCGATTTTCCCAAATCTCAGGCGCAGTAGAAGTGACGATCTGAGGAGACACAGCAGAGAGGAGGTGGGTCTGAGAAGAGGAGCACACAGGCCACTAGGCTCCAAGAAGGCTGAACCCAGGAGTGCAGTGGGATTAAAGCTGGAAACCCTCCATGGGTCCGTCCTGCTGCTGGAAGACAAACTGGCCTTGACTCTGATCCACCTGTGGAGCCAGGCTGGCATCCTCTTCCTCCACACCAAAGTAGTGTTCGATCAGGTCAAAGGCCTTCTGGTAGATCTCCTGGTTCTCGTGGCTCTGCAAAAACTCAATCTTGTCCAATCCTGGAAAAAATGGAAGCAAAAGCACAAATCAAGTTTCAACAGTTCAAAAACTGGACCTGGGGGAGGACACACTTTTAATGCATGCTGTAGCTCAGGAGCTCGAGCGGGACGGACCAGTGCCTGATACTGAACCCTGAGCTGCTCTCCACTGCATTCAGCAGTGTGTGTGTGTGTGTGTGTGTGTGTGTAGTACAAAAGGTTCTGAGTCGTGGAGTAGAAAAACACTGACTGTTTATCATCTTCATTCATTTGAATGATGCATAGAGAAATCCTGCTAATTAAAATTGATTGTGAGTGATCACAAAAGCACTTATTAACTCTGAAGATGATGGGGGAAGAGGTGGGGCAGAGGGGCTTACCTTTGATACAGAGAGCTGTAAGGAGAGCATGCCCCTGACTGAGGTGCATGCTCAGGGCTGGACGATGGCGTGGAGGCTGTACGTGCACGTGTGTCCGACAGAAGGATGGGAGGGAGTCAAAGAATATTCTTCTCAAGTACACAAGCGCTCATACTTCCTAAATAAAGCCTTCACTTTTATTTGACACCTTTTTGAAAACGTGTACGTTCTTGCAAAAATGATTGTTGACGTGAGCACTGGGCTACCGAGCTCACGAAGAAGGGACGCAGTGGGAAAGCCCCAAACCATGTGGTGTGGTAGCAGCCGTGAGACCAAAGCAAACAGGGACTTCTGTTTCAGAGCATTACCGTAAGCTTCTTCAATTAGAGCACAGTACGGGTTGATGCCACTTCCATTCTGCTTGGCTTCCTGTTCTCCCAGTCTCAGGATGTTCTCCAAACCATTGAGAGACACCTGGACAATCTTAGAGTCCATCACGGTCAGCAGGTCGCACATAGGTTTGATGGCGTTCAGGGACACCAGATACCTGTCACATAAAGCCAGAGACAATTTTACTTTGTTTATAAAGTACGACTGATTTTTAGTAACCCTACACATGACCCTGAACACCAGCTGTATCAAAGTAGAGAATGCCCTTTATAGTTTCAAAGAAGTGTGAAATCTCACATCAACACAATAAATAAAGAGATTTAAGATCAGCACTGTTGTTTCAGCCCTACAGTGGACATCAATCACACCAACAGCCATATGGTGTTCACAGAAAAGACTTCAGAGTGTAGTACACCATCTGAACATGTTACTCATCGTAGGCTTCAACTAGACCGCCCTGCAGCCATTAATCCACTATTAGAAGCAGAAATCGACTGTATTGGTGGGAAACATGGCACCAGAGCTGTGTAAAGGTAAGTCTGGTAAACGCACTTTATCTGTGAAGGCGTGCCCCCGGAGGTGGCGTTGGTAATGGCCCACGCAGCCTCCTTTCTTGTGCGGAATTCGGCCTTCTGAAGGATCTCAATCAGTACTGGAAAGATGTTGGCGTCAATAACGTTCTGACAAAAACAGAAATGTGGTCAGCAGCAGAGAACAGCAGCCAATAAACGGAGGCGCCGCAGCACAATACCTGAATCTGAGCTCGGTTTCCTGCTGTGATGTTGGACACAGTCCAGCACGCCTCTTTCTTGATGGACTCCTTAGGGCTGCTGAGAAGGTGGAGTAAACACGGCAGTGCTGAACAGTTCAAGATTACCTGAGAGGAAAAATGCAGAAGCCCATGATCTTAATACTGTCCATGATAAAAGGCCAACGAGCATCCAAGGAAACAGGCTGTACCTGAGTCTGGATGTCATCTCCTGTTACAATGTTTCCCACGGCACGTAAGGCAGGAGAAACAACCTTGTAGTCGCTGTGCCTAGTAGAAACAGGAGGCAAACGTGCAGGCATCAAAAAGGACTCATTCTCTGTGTAAAAATGTTACGCTATCAAAAGGAAACCAAGGTTTCGACGCTTCATGCTCCGACATCAGGGAATGAAATCCCAGAAAGACCGGACGCGCACCTCCGGACGCGCACCTCCCGGACGCGCACCTCCCGGACGCGCACCTCCCGGACGCGCACCTCCCACATAAACACATCATAACTGAGTCTACGATCCTGGAAGTTTCATACACTTTCATTACACTCAAACACTGTTATGCATGTACCAGGGCACGTTGGGACAACGTGTCGACGTAATCGATTACAGCGACGCGTAAAATACGTCGACGTAAAAAATTTGCGTCGATGCGTCGTCACTTTCAAAAAAACACATGGCGGCAGCGAGTAGCGGTAACATGTCGACACGACGACCACTGTTACCACCACAGTGTTACATGTCATTTTGCCCAGCCCTACATGAACAGGCTCATTGCAAGCACAACTAAGACACCCTCTCCCATGTTGCCGACAGCATTCACACTAAGCACCACAGCAGCTTCCTGATGTTGTGAATGTGCTCAACATTTGACTGTGAGCCCTTTCTGATTGTGAAGCACAGATCTGCGGCAGGCTCAGACGTTTGGTTTCCCCCCTAATAAACTGCATGCAGTTACCCAGGTTCTCTCTAATATTAACATGTGTTTAGCCCTTACTGACCACGGGCCGGCCACCAGGCCCACTCTACCAGCGCCCTTTAACCAACGCTGACTCCATCACTGTTTATGCTAGAGAGGAAAGGTTTCAGAGAGAAGCTGTGCTTTACGGGGACATTTGGTGCAGCACCAAGCGAACACACAACAGTCAACTGGGCTCATTTACACCGATGTCCTCGACCACTTGGGCTACAGAGACATTTCAAAGTGAAAGACGAGCGTTACGAAACTTTACGGTCATCATTAGAGAGCATGTGCAGCGATGGTCCAATCACAGGTAAGAACTGATGAGGCACGGAGCAGAGGCGGGTGTGGAGGCTTAGAAACCCCGTATGGTTCGTATTTAAAGCTGATGTTGTGACAGTTTGTTCATGTTGAATATGAGGTCTGTTGTTTGTTTGTTCCACTTTAAACTGTTGTTGCTGAGCTGAGCTTATTCTGGAAAAAGCCAAAATGACCAAATAAGTCCAGGTGGCATGAATGACACTTGGACACTAAAGTGTTAATGATCTGAAACATTTTCACAAACGTGCAAAAAACAACAAGCAAACAGCACGTCAGTGTCGTACATGAGCAGCTCAACCAGCCTGCGGCACACCCCCGAGTCGATGACCGTCTGGATCTTCTCGTTGGGGCCATCAGACAGGTAGGACAGAGCCCAACACGCATCAGCCAGCACGTCTGGATCACTGCTGAACAGCAGCCTGGACAAAATGTTCAGACAGGGAGACACCTGCCGAAGACAAGGGGACAATTTCATATTTGAACTGGACGAGCAGTACGAGGAAGAGGACTTTAACAGGAAGGAAGGCAGATGAGCACTCAGTGGTTCCCAAAGTGTGTGTGTGTGTGTGTGAGACAGGTTTCTGACGGGGCTCCCACACAAACACAAAGCAGTTGTTTCCAAACCAAAGACTAGCTCCCCCCACAGGGGGAGCTGTGGGGGGAGCTCGCGCTGCTGTCCACATCACACACACACACACACACACACATCCGTGTACGTGTGCATGACAGGCAGACGCACAAACACCCGTGTACGTGTGGACACAGTGGAAAAGAGGGAGTCGTTTATTTTATTTTACCTGTAATTTACTGCAGTTTACCAATAAAGTGCAAAGGAGTCTGAAAACAATACGTGGGGGTGTGTCTGGAGGATGTGTCTGTGCTGGGGGGGCTCGTGTAAAACAAGGGGGGCCTAGCAGAATAAGTCAGTCAGTGATGATGGGCGGGCTGACCTTGGAGAAGTCTGGCGGTGGGTTTTTCCCGCGGCACAGGTTGGACAGAGCCCACACTGCATTTCGGGTTGTTGTCAGACGGTTGGATTTAGCAAGTAACCTGCACAGAACACACAGTCAGTAGAGCTGTGACACACACACACACACACACACACGCACACACACACACACACTGCTTACTGCTGTAAAGATGGGAGTATGCCACAGTTGAGTACGTAGTCTCTGCACTCAGCGTTATCACCTGCTATGTTCCCGAGTGCCCACACTGCCTGAAAAACAGGCAACATGCTTCAACCACGGCACGAACACTCCACCAGCCTGCCTCAAACGAGTGTGTGACGTTACACTGGTTTAAACTGAACATACACAACACAGACGGCAGCTCGCTGGATGCTTCTCTTTCAGGCCAGCTTTGTGTACGGATCATCGTGTGTGTGTGTGTGTGTGTGTACCTGAGCAGGTCTGACTCTCACCTGTTCCTGCACGTCCTCGTATTCAGAGTTCAGCAGCTCAATGAAGATGGGAACAGCTCCTGTTTCAATCACAACCTTGGTGTGCAGGAACGTCCCAGAGGCGATGTTGGTCAGTGCCCAGGCTGCTTCAAACTGTCGCGAGCACACACCATGCACAACCGTTACAACATGATGACGACAAGGTCGGCTTTTGGAGGAAAGAGGCTGAATGTACTGACCACTGTCATACAGCTCTATGCTGAGCAGAATGGCCTCTGCACGCCTTTATAGTGTGGCAGGAAGCCAGAGTGCACGTACAGTTTCTAACAAATACAGTTGGGATGGTGCTCAGTACATCCTGTTTGCTCTTATGGACTGTTGAGAAGTCAAACAACAACAACAGGTACACTCAGTGTCCATCCATCATCCATCCATCTTCCTCCGCTTATCCGGGGCCGGGTCGCGGGGGCAGCAGCCCCAGCAGAGAAGCCCAGACCTCCCTCTCCCCAGCCACCTCCTCCAGCTCATCCGGGGGAACACCAAGGCGTTCCCAGGCCAGCCCAGAGGTATAGTCTCTCCAGCGTGTCCTGGGTCTGCCCCGGGGCCTCCTCCCGGTGGGACAGTGTCTTCAGGAATATTATTACTCCCTGTCGTTTTTAACAGGACACCAGTACAAGCCTCCACTAAGTATAAGGACATGTATCCTGACCAGAAGCAGCTGTGATGTCATTTCACCAGCCCAGCCCACTCTGACAGGTCACTGTCACAGGGTCACACAGACGTTTCTTCACTCAGTGCTCCCCACAGCAGTGGAGCCCTTACCAAGACTCTCATCAGTCATTATTATAAACAAAGATGATTCATAATAAAGCATCATGTCAACCAGTCAGTTCGAGATTAATAACAAATGAATCGACGGACAAAGGTAAACAATACAGTGACTGTAGGAGTATGAACTGTTGACTTCTGGACATATACACGTGATACAGGAAACACAGCTGTTATATGATAGTGAGGGTTTCACTCATGTTCAATTCTCTGACCTGTAGTGTGCAGTTTTCACTCCGCTTCAGAAAATCCACAAAACGAGTGACAACACCAGGAGTGGAAATGACTTCATCGATGGGTGGGCTGGGTTCTGTGAAAAGATCACGAGTGAACACTTTGAGCACAACCCTGTTAAAGGAGAAAAGCTCGACTCCACAGACAAAGTAACAGTAAATGTTCCGGTCACTCTGCAGGTTTTAAATGTGTGTCTGCAGAAACATACCTCAAACAACAACATTTGTTTTTTGGTTACATTTGAAACCTATTAAAGCTGTGCTACTGTGGGGCAACATGATGAAGTCGTGGGCAATGATTACTTAAAGGGAAACTTTAGTGTCGTGATGCCCAGGCAGACGTCGTCCTGTAGAAATGAGGCGCTACAGAAGCTGCACACAGAGCAGAGTTAGTGAGTCTGTGTTCGGCTGCAAAACAAAACAACACTGCAGCTGGTCCAGTCAGACCGGGTCCGGTCAGACCTGGTCCGGTATGTTCAGTTCAGACCTGGGCCGTTCAGACCTGGCCTGGTCTGTTCAGACCGGGTCAGACCTGGTCCGGTCAGTTCAGTTCAGACCTGGTCCGGTCAGTTCACTTCAGACCTGGTCCGGTCAGACCAGATCTGGCTAGACCTGGTCATGGTCCGTTCAGTTCAGACCTGATCCATTCAAACCTGATCCGTTCAGACTGGGTCCGGTCCGACCTGGTCCGGTCAGTTCAGTTCAGACCTGGTCCGCTCGGTTCAGACCTGGTCCGGTCAGACCAGATCTGGCTAGACCTGGTCATGGTCCGTTCAGTTCAGACCTGATCCATTCAAACCTGATCCGTTCAGACTGGGTCCGGTCCGACCTGGTCCGGTCAGTTCAGTTCAGACCTGGTCCGCTCGGTTCAGACCTGGTCCGGTCAGACCTGCTCCGGTCAGTTCAGGTTCAGACCGGGTCCGTTCAGACCTGGTCTGGTCCGTTCAGGTTCAGACCGGGTCCTTTCAGACCTGGTCTGGTCCGTTCAGACCTGGTCCACATCCAAACAGTTATCAGTCTGAACAATGGGTTTTCCATTAAACAGGGACACTCACCTTTGGAGAGTAATTTTCTGAATTTCTGTGTAGCAATTAGTTGGTGGTCTGGGTCTTCAGAAAAGATCATCTGAATCATATCTGCTGTTATGACTCCATCCTGCACAAATTCATCAATAAACAGAGTTCCTGAGCTCCGACAAAGCAAACTTACAGAGAACAGGTGGGTTCGGGCAGCATCACTTACACCTGTGATGGGAACTGTGGAGCTAATGTCTGGATCCTGGATCGGACATTCCTGCATCGAGTCGTCAGCTGAAGGTATGCAGACATTTCTTCTCTTGAACAACTGCAGTCATACAGAGAGACAGACGTCAAATGTAAGCCAGAGGCTGCGGGAGACATAGCGATCAGAGCAACAGGAGCAGAGACTGTAAAGAAGCCCAGAGTAGAAGTCACATGTCCCGACTGAAAATGGAAGTCAAAGAGAGAAACACCATCACACCAAAAAACACATCAAAATGTGAAAGCTAGGAAAAGAGAATTAGGCAAACACACTGGTCTTCACAGGAGTGAGACGCCACGTGGACACAACTCACAATGAGCTGGCAGAGGAGATGCTGCCCCCCCCCTCACAGGAAACACACAGCAGGTCCTAACAGCAGCACACTGGTGCTGGCTCAGCCTGATCCATGTGATGCACTGAGTGTTAGTAAAGATCACCTGCTCCTCTCGCTTCTGTTTGCGTAGCTGGATTCCTTCCTCTTCTCTCCTTCGACGCATTTCCTGAGGATTCAACGCTTTGTTCTTGTAGCTCTTCATCCTGTAGTTGTCTTTCCCTGGACTCGCCATCGTGTCTGAGACACACAGTTATGTGAAACGTCACCGACAGTGTACAAGCTGTTTGTGTTACACAGGACAAGCAGAAACAAAATGCAGCTGGTTTTAAATGGAGCGTGGGACCATCAGAGAAGAGGCCCTAAAGTAGAGAGTGCTGCCGCGCCTTTATCCTCACACCGTCATCACATTTACTCGCAATGGACGAGATTAAGTCAGCTGAGCATCTAAACCTACAGGCGCATCCTGTTTCCACTGATACTCTGACAGACGCGTCCACGTGACTGGAGTCCACTTGTGGTAAATTCAGTTGACTGGTCATGATTTGGAAAACCACACGCCTGTTTTCATGAGCTCCCATAGACCGTGCATGTCGGAGCACAAACTGAGCTACGATGTTCAACGAACAGTCTGGAGGCGTCCAAGACACGACTGTATCAAGGCAAAGAAACGTTACAGAAAACCCCTTTCTGCAGCTTGAAGGTCCCAGTTAGCACACTGGCCTCCCCCAGCCCTAAACACAAGACGTTTGGACTTCCTCGAGGTGGCCGCCCTGCCGATCTGAGCATTCACGGTACAAGCGCCTTAGTCAGGGAGGTGACTAAGACCTGATGGTCACTCTGATGTGGAGAGAGCAGAACCTTCCAAAAACAAGCATTTGTGCAGCTCCAACACTTAGGCCTGTATGGTGGAGTCACAGGCACAGGTGACTCTGTGAAAGGCAGGAGACCGCTCACCTGGAGTTTGCCACAAAAGGACTCTCAGACGATGAGAAAGCAAATCCTCTGCTCTGGTGAAACGACGTGAATGCCCAGTGTCGTGTCTGGAGGAAACCAGGCAGCACTGGTGCTCTCTGGACTGGGCCCAAGGTCCGTCCTCCCAGCAGCACAGTGACCCACAGCCTGCATGCTTTCTGGGTGCACTACACTCTCTCATGTCCATTCTGATCACTTCACAAATTGGCCCCCACGAAGCTGCTGACATTTGTGAGTCCTTACATTAATGCCATGATTGTTATGCTCTGTTGTGATACATTCAAAACTGCTTGAAAGAAAGGAGCAGGTAGAGTTGATGGGACTGATTATGCTTTGGGGTCGTTTCTCTAGTTAGTCAATAGGGCGATTCACCGCCTTGATGGACAACCCTCAGGTGGGGGGGGGGGGGGGGGGGGGGGGGGGGGGGCCAAAAGGCCAA
>VURO01050846.1:0-15000 GCA_015108175.1 Pelvicachromis taeniatus | reverse complement strand
TCCAGCCAAATGATTGGTTTCATTGTTATTGGCATTTTATATTATTCATGTTATTCCATATATGATATTCTGTCAAATATATATTGACAACATCTAACATCTCTATAGAAGAACAGTTATGTTGCAATAATTATCTTAATTGTTATATATACGAAGCACTTGTCACTCAAAACATACCTTCTAAGGTACTACTCTTGTATCCTTGAAAGGGGATACATATGTATACTTTGTGGCATTTGTGTGGCACTTTTCTAATCTTACTGACCACTTACAGCTTTCTGTCTTTCATTTGCATTGATGGAAGTCTTACAGTCACCACGTAACTAACCATGGTGTCTGTGATGCATGTCCCTTAAATATACCAATCATGGGAAGAAGGAAAGTCCAAGGAACCTTTAACCAGTGCTCTGGGGTGATGGCACTAAAATTAGTGCTAATATCAGCACATCACAGCTGGCAAATACAGAATGAAACTTATGAGAACATGTGACCTTTTACCTTTGAGACATTAAACATTGTCACCTGGAGATTAGTTCATTAGCTCTGGAGGGTACATCGAGGGTACTGACATTTACCTTATCTCTGTTTTTGAGTGTGCAAGATGAAATCTAATCACTATGGCAATCACTTACTTACTTACTTAAAACAACTTACTTACAGTAGGCTCACCAAATTAAAAAAAAATGTTTATACATCTTTGGTTGTTTTATATTTCTTTTTTATTATTTGGTCCAACAATTATGGAATGTATTGGCACTGAATCTGGCATATTCATATTTAGAAAAAGAGGTCCAATAACTTTAATGGTCTTCTAATTTCTACACTATAAAACCAAGCTCGTTTTAGTGGCATAATATTTTTTGCCTTTATTGGGTTGTCAGTGAAGTCAAACAGGGAGAAAGAGAGAGGGGAAGACACGCTACAGAGGACCACAGGCAGGACTTGAAGAACCTGGGCTCCTGATCTCTGGCCATGCAGCATGTGGTTGCCTGCTCACCTACTGGTGTGCATAAGTAGTATCATCATTGGCATTTCTTCTTGAAATGCATGTTAAGTGTGGCAAATTAATTTAAAGTGAACATTATTTAGGTTGTTCATTTTAATATCAGCAAAACAGGGGACCAAGGTTTTTCCAAGTAGAATGTAGTAAAACAAGGCTACCAGATGATAGAAATGCTCAGAATACTTAAGTGCTACCTTTAAGTACTAGTTTATGGATAAAATAAGCAACCCCTGTGGAAAAAAAACATGTTTAAGATAAGGCAGCTGCTGATATTTTAAAACCTCAATCTACTGAGTGGGTAGTGTGAACTGGCAAGGGATTCGATGCTTCACCAAATTTGTTTTTGGCTCAGAGATCACAGGGAGCAGCAGTTCTTCTGGGGAGAGGGATGGCCATGATCTCGAGGTGGTTGATCCAGCTATAAAGACTAGAGAACTCCCAGTGGGAATAAAGGCCAGACAGTCAGCTGTTAGAGTGCTATTAGTGATGACGAGAGGAGACAAGGAACCAGAGACTTATTCTGTATAATGCAGTGTATCCACTTTTTGCTGTATGTGGTTTTTTAAATTGTATTTCTGAGACTATTTTTAAAATCTTCTTCACCATCTGTGTTTTAGAGTCAAGGTTCACTGTTGTGATCAAAAACCGAATCGCTAGTAATATAAAAAAAGAATATATATATATATATATATATATACACATTGTTTAAATGGATAATTTTTATTAATTTTATTTAATAAAAAATAAAGTATTTGCTAATTAGCAAGCTTGCTATAATATGATTATTAGCTCAGCTGCTTATGGAACAATGAGTTTACATTTTTACAAAGATTTTTACAAAGAAAAATGTAACCCTGATTTCAAAGAAGCGGAGTGTGTGTAAAATGCTGTGTAAAATGGAACAGAATGCAATGATTTGCAAATTTCATAAACTTATATTTTATTCACAACTGAAAAAAGAAAATGTATCAGATGTTTAAAGTTAGGAGTATTTCATGAAAAATATTAGATGATTTTGAATATTAGCTCACAAAAAGTTGGAATGGGGCAGCTGGAAGAGAAGTGGCACTTAAAGAAACACCTGGAGGAAAAATGTGTAACTAATTAGGTTATTTGGCAACAAGCAAGTAATATGATTTTCTAAGAAAAAGTGCATCTAAGAAAGGCAGAGTTTGAGAAGAGGTTCAATGTGCAAAAAACAGTTTCAAGAAACTGTGGAACAATTTCAGGATGATATTTCTCAATGTTCAACTGTAAATACTTTGAATATCTCATTATCTGGAATACATAGTGTCAGTAAAAGATTCAGACAGCCTGGAGAAACCTCAGTGCACAAGGGACAAGGCGGAAATTCATTATTGGATGACTGTGATGTTCGGGCCCTGAAGCAGCCCTGCATAAAATGCAGGCATTTTGGCATGGGCGCATGGAACACCTTTAGAAATCATTGTCTGCAAACACAGTTCACCAACCCATCCACAACTGCAGGTAAAAGCTCTGTCATGTAAAAAAGAAGCCATATGTGAACATCCCAAAAAGCTGATTCTGTTCATCTGGACGTATGAACAGATGACGTATGAACCTATGTCCAGATGAACAGATTTACTTACCTGCATGATTGAGCATGCATCAAGACATATGTAAACATGATTCAGAAATCCTCCCTGTCTTCTCTGGGCCAGAGCTCATTTAAAATAGACTGGCAAATGGAAAAATATTCTGTGGTTAGAAAAAATGTTAATTTGAAATTCTTTATGGAAAACATGGACACCACCCCCTCCACACTAAAGAAGAGAGGGATCACACAGCTTGTTATCAGTGCTCAGTTCAAAAGGGGAGGCAATGCATATTTTACCAAGACAATGCAAACCACCTACTGCATGGCTTTGTAGTAGTAGAGTCGATGGCTGAACTGGTGTATCTGTAGACCAGTGCATCAAAACAGCTAATCTGCTGATAAGCAATCAACAAAAAATTGCATATCATTAAATAAGAAATTCCCCCAAACACAGCGTAACCCATATCCAAAAAGAGAACCGTGGGTCTATAACAGTAAGGAGTCATATCTATAGATTAGTCGTAGATTTTGAAGATATTTACATCATGGGCACAGGGCGCTGTTTCATTTTATGAATTTTATAACTGATGTCACAGACCGAAAGTTGTACTTTTAACTTTGAAAAAGAGTTGCATGATTTGCTTTGTGATAGCTCCATGCTGACCTGACATCTTGCTGTGGTTCCCATCTTGAGTAGCCCTCGCATCCTAACAGGCTGATGAAAACCTCTGTAAGAGGCCAAGTCCGACCACTTGTAGTGCATTCTGGCACTTCTCTAGTTTTACTATACAGCTTTTTTCTTCTTCTTGGCTTTGATGGTTCCTAAAATGTTTTTAATACTTGTTTCAAGGATGAGTATTCAGGGTTAAAATAAAACAGTATTTGTTGTGATTACGTGGTTTTATTTTGAAGAGAAAAATTAAAAAAAATGGCACAGTGAATTAGGGCAGTCACTGTGAGATGAGCTGCAGTGTATTAAATTGGATCGGACTGGTATTTAATGATGTAATATGCCATAAAATCAATATTCGCTTTCTGCTCAACGCCACGTACCACAAATTAGAGCTAACTCATGAGCACAAACATGCAGACATATGCAAAAGTACATGCTTTTGCAAATTCCTTTTAATGCACACAGTTTGCTTGTGCAAGCTTGGACTTCTGGGTCATCTTATCCAAGAAAAGGAATTAAAATCAGGCTGGAAGGAAAGAAAGGAAAAAGCAAAACGCATACTATGAGAGAACATGGAGTTCAAAACAGAGAAATAAAATGTAAGCGATGCAGAATTATGCAAAATCAGTAGCCAAGTTGAATCTGGACTGAAATCTGTCACTGCTGGAATCATGTGCGAAGAAGGGGAATTAAAAGGGGGATGAAGGAGGCAAGAAGCAAAGGAAGAATAATGAATAATAATGATTTCAGCTGCATGTATTCATATATCTGTCTTTAGGTTTGTTTTTGAATATTCTTTGAAATATGCAATTACTTGGCCTCAATTGTCATATACTCTGGAGTTTTACTTTAATGAGCAGGTGTATACACCACATTCATATTTGTCCTCATTAGTGTCTGATTTATGACCATTTACTGTATCCCTCCTTGACCTATATATTTTGAATCCACGGAGAAGAGATGCTTAAAGCACGGCTATCAGAATACTATATATAAGGGAATCATTTATCGTCTAAATGAGTTTCTTTTTAAAGTTCACAGAGAATTATTTCCTACTCTGCAGTTCCCCTCTGCTCCTCAAGCTGTTTGTTTTGTATTTTGCAGAATGCATAACTGTTTTGATTTATTTCCAGCAGAAATTCAATGAAATGTTATTCATATAGCGCTAAATCACAATAGCAGTCACCTCAAGGTGTTTTAAATTACACACCCTACGATCATACACAGAAAACTTCACTAATCAGACAACTTCTTATGAGCAAGCACTTTGCAACAGTGGGAAGAAGAAACTCCCTTGTTAAAGGAAGAAACCCTGGAAGGAAACATTCTCAGGTCCCCTACCTGAGAATGTTTCCTTCCAGCGATCTGCTCTGCCTGGCTGACACTGAGGATAGGGAGACAGGACAAAAAACAGGAAGAGAGCCAGAGATTGAGAATAACTAGCCATTAGATGCAACATTTTAAGACCAATTTTAACGTGGCTATCTGTCTCCTGAATGCAAAATGGCTTCACAAAAGGGTCGGAAAGATAAAGGAAGACATACTAAATGCTCAATACCAATAGCAAAGTGCCAGTATTAGAAGCAAGCTGGAGAACATAGTGGCACATTAAGAAGCTGCCAAGGCAATTTTTTTTTGGCTGCAGGATCTGGTGCAGAACAAATTAAAAGGAGAGAGAATTTTGAACTTTTGTTTGTAAAGTTGACATGTACATAATTTATTAATACTTGTAATATTTAATGATCTTCATGACTATTCATAACTTTATTACTAAGCCTAGCCAAGTGGTTTACTAAGAGGGTGTATGTTTCAGTGGGTTTAAGATGTTGTCTCTGTTTTTAGCAGATGATGTAGTTGTAAATATACTTAGTTTTATACTTTGTTAAACCATAATGACTTTATTGTGCTATGCTTTAAAAATAAATTGTCCACCATGCAGTGCAAATACACAACTTAAAAAATATTTACTTGTTTAAAGTATTTAAACCATCAGTATTTATACTGATGGTTTGTTTTTACCCCTGAGGTAATACCCCAGGTGATACCCAGAGTATTGTCATCACCCCATCTGGCCGGCAGGCAGACAGTGGCCGTGGACACAGTTTGTGAATGCGATAACTCAAGAACTAGGTGATGTAGGATTATGAAATTCATACCATAGGTGCATCTACTGAAAATATTAAATGAGTTGTCAGTGACATGAATCTCAGTGACCTTGATCTAAATCCAAAATAAGAGCCAAAATAAGAGCTTAGATAAAGATAAAAGAAAATCCACTTCTGCTTTAGATTAAAGCCATTGCCACTTTATCCAAATCTTTGTTTTTGTGGTTTTCAGGATGACATGTACTCTTTGAAAATGTGCTGCAAACAGGAAATATTATTTCTAATAAAATGATTGTCATGAAATTGGGTCAATTGTGTCCATGTGCCAAAACAAATAACTTTTTGTGAGAATTTCACTTTTCTCCATGAGACTAACCTGGAAATGAATGTATCTTTCAAACTGAACTGGCCTAGCCAGTGGTATTAGATCTATACAAAAGTCTTGAATGTGAATTCAAATGTCTGGAATTCATGGGAACAGTTAGGTCTGTCTCAGAGTAAGGAACTTCCTATTCTGCCCCTCAGTTTATGGTTGTTTTCTCTTAAATCTTTTTTTCTTTTCCTTTTTTTGTTTCTTGAGTGATTATCATTACTGACGCTCTTTCATGAACAAATAATAATGCGGGTTTTCCTCTTTCCCATTATGTGGTAAATGCACCACATGTACAGTGCTATTCAGTACAATGAATACAGTTGAAGCACTAATAGCTTTGAATGAAAGGTCCTACAAATTATGTTTATGTGCTTCTCATTTCCTGTTGTAAATGTGTTCTAAAGGCAAGAATATGAGAATACAAACATAATAAGAATCCTCTCAATCTTTCATCCTTGTTGTAAAGGTTGTGATTACAAGCAACACATTATTAAACCTGATGTGATAAATGTTTAATTGATATTTTTCATGATTTTATTAATGAATAGCACATTTTTTTATGCTTGGGCAAATTTAGAAAAAAATATTTTAACTTTTATTCTCTCATTTTTTTTCCCCCTTAACCTAAACCATAAAATGCAACATCTCTACTGTCTTTATACACCCAGATCTTCACTGTAGAACAAAAACATTCTGAAATAAAAATAATTAATGGACTGTACTAAGAATTAAGTGCATCACAATAGAATATACTCTAGATGCAATGTTTTATCCACTGGCATATGTGACTTGTGATTTAAAGTTGTGTATTTAGAGTAGTCTGAGGTGTATTAAATATTAGTGTCAGTTTAGTTCAGTTGCCAGTCAGCATAACTAAGTGAAACAGTGAGTGCAGGTTAATTTCAGGTCTACCGTAGACTGACATACATTTTTGTTTATTTTTGGGTTTTTTTGTTTTTTTTGGGGGGGGGGATATAAAATGAGTAGTTTCGCTGTCTTGCTTTATCTCTCTCTCACTCTCTCTGAGACACTGTTATTTATGCAATAGGAGTTCATGAAACATTTCAAATTCTACTCTGCGCAGTCAGACTGGCAGGACACTAGGTGTTATGTGTTTACTTAGAATGCTACTAAGCTGCTTAAAGCTCTCCTGCCTCTGATTTAACACTTAGGCCTCAGTCTTTGCACAAGGGCTCACTCAGACTCTCTCAGACATACTGTTTGATTATGTCCACCAAATAATCACCACATTCTTTTATAATCCAGAAAGATGTACTGCAAGTCTACTTAATCTACATAGAGTGTCATTTTCTTCTGCAGCGCGTAATGATGAAAGCCCAGAGGAAAAACTTGTACACAGCTTTGTTTGTTTGGTTGGTTTTTTTGGGGGGGTACAGCTTTTTCCTTTATATGCAAAGTACAGTTGTGTTAGAACTCACCTTTTCTCCTCCGTCAAACCGGTCCACCAGGTTCAGATCAGGAATTTACACATCTTCCTCTTACAAGTGTTCATTGCAGCTACACATTTTGACTGTGGACTGTTACCTAGTGTTTTATAAGTTGTACAACTGAACTAAAAAAACACAAGTTGTATCTGTGACTAAACATTCTTTTCTCATTGTTAATAATTGTGACTGAGGGACAGTCCATGGTTTCACATGGTTTCACTTTCTCTCCCCTTAATCCATTTCAGTACTCTAGTACTAAGTAAAGCTGGCTTTTATCGATTTACTGTAAACTGGTGCTCAGTAATACCAAAGTAATTCATTTAGTGCACTAAAAATATAGTAAATAGAGTTTGGTACTCAACCGTAGTGTGTAAGAGCAATGAAAACTTTTAATGATGGCCCATATTGTCCTGAAACGAACGATGCTTTATATGCCAGTCTAAACAGTGATTCTGCATAGAAAGGTTGTGAAAACCACCTGATATGCTTTGTAATTCAGTTTGTAATTCAATTCAGTTTTATTATATATAGTGCCAAATCACAGCTGTAGTAGCCTTACCGTTTATGTGTTTCAATCTAGAGTGTTTGAGTGGAAGGAGGAGACATGAGTGATTATTTTCAAAAAGGGTTGTCCTTCTGATCATTTAAACAAGTACATGAGGAGGGATTTTGACCTTAACTGTTATTATTCAGAGCATGCCAGAGATATTTGAATCTTCACTCAGACTTAAGCGTGTACAGAGTGTAACTAAATTGTTAACTTTTGGGATGAATGGAGTTACATTTAAAATGTGCTTGTGTCTCCTGCTTCCGCTTCCTTCTTTGAGTGATAGAAGCAGAAAATGCTTATGCATAAAGGAGTTCTCTCAGTGTTGAGCAAAGCTTGGCTTCTTCTCTCGCTGCCTCCTTCAGAGATGCAGTGCATCTCCAGGCTGAGAGGACAACATTTCTCCAGGAGCTTGTCATGTTGATAGAGCTGCTCGCCTCCAATATCCTCAGGACATGTTTTTTTTCCACTGTCTTCCCCGTCTTGATTTATCTGTTCATTTATTTCACGCCTATCACCATGTCTGTTCTCAGAGATACTGTCTTTTACTGATCGCTAATCCATCCCAAGGATAATGTTATTCCCTGTCTTTCTCTCCCACACCACTCTCCCCATTTCATCTGCTCCTCACTTCATCCTTTTACTGCTCTCCAGAGAGAAGGAGCAAGGATAAGGCAGTTTTTCTTTCACATAAGCAGAATTTAGACAAGAGGAGGACCACTCCATCACCACTATTCCTGTTCCTCTTGTGTTGTGTTTTCCCTCCTTTTGTCTGTATCCCCATTTAAAAGACTGTTGCCATGACACACCACCAGACAGTCTCTATATAGCTCTTTTGCTGTACTTTACACTTACTGAACCAGAACAGATGTGCAGTAACATCAGCCCAGTCTCACTTCATCGGCCTGTAATGACTCACTTTATCTGTGAATGTGTTTAAAATGTGTGTCCACTGGGCTTTTTCTTTTTTTCAGGCACTATTTCTTTTTCTGAAATCTCTTCAAGTATGCTAAAGTGGTTATGTCTCCTTTCACTAACAGAAAAACACTTATTCATGGCTCTTAGATTTTTATGTGCCACAGTTCAGCATGCCTCAAGTAGAGATTATTTTTTATTTTCAAAAAGTGTTGTAGTTCCTTGTAATTTTCTCTCTCTTTTCCTTCTGGTGCAAGCTCACAAATTGGCATATCCTCAGTGTGTGTGCCAAAGGGAAAAAAGAGTCTCTCTTTACCTTTGTTTCAGAGAGCAAGCCTTGTGTCCCTAAAGGACAGACACTTCTATATGCTCTCATATGTGTGCATAGACAGTCTGTGCACTTTTGTTTGTTATAGCAAACCAATGGGATTTAAGTAGCTGGAGTATGCAGGGAGAGTCACATACTCCTTTTAGAATGAGCTCTGTGGCACATGAATGAAAGATAAGCTGTAGTCATTATTTTTTTTGGTGCAATACTCCTAAAACTTCCTTCCCAGAAACCATTTTTACGTGTCACTGTAACTTTGTCTTCCAATGATCAGGGCACACAGCTATACAGGCAGAAAGTCAGTGTATTGAGAAGGTTGGTTTGGATGAATGGATCAAAGAGAAATAGGAAAAAAGTTCAGCTGTCATGCAGCTGTAGAAGGTATTATTCTGTTCTGCACCTTTCATAAGATTAGTACATGATTTTTGCCTCTGTACACCACCACAGTGTATTTTAAATCTAATACATAGCACATAAAAACTGTTTTATAATTAAAGCCTTTTTATACGTAGTCCCCCGACTTTTAGAACCTCAAACGTAATGACAGACAAACACTTTCACGGCCATATGAGATTGGTCCCCTCATTGTTCCACAACAAATGAAGCGGCCATAATATCTGAAATTTATTCAAAGAGTTGAATTTGTATTTTATAGCTTTTCACTGTAATTTTACATATGAGGTCCAAAAATGTCAGTACAAGTGGACATTTTGGCTTCTCTTCATTGGCTCCTTGGTACGTCTAGAATTTAATTTAAATCCATGTCCTTACATACACGGTCTTGAATAATCAGGCCATATCTTATGTTAAAGACTTCATAGTACTATATCACCACGATAGATCACTTCATTCTCAGACTGCTGGCTTACTTGTGGTTCCTAGAGTATGTAAGTGTAGAATAGGAGGCAGGGCTTTCAGTGCGCCAGCTTTCTGAGGAACAGGAGACAGACACCTGTTCTACTTTTAAGATTAGACTTAAAAATGTCCTTTTTGATAAACCATATTGTCAGGGCCAAATCAGGTGATTCTGAATCCTCCCTTAGTTATGCTGCAAAAGGCTGCTAGGGGCTTCTTATGATGCAGTGTTTCTTCTTCAGTCAACTTTACTCGTTATGTGTTCATACACAATTAATCGTTAGTTATTATTATTCTCTGGCTCTCTTTCACATTGTGTCTTTTGTCCTGTTTTTCTCTCCTCACCCCCAGTCAGTAGCAGAATATGGCTGCCTCTTCTGAGTCTGGTTGTGCTACAGGTTTCTGTTGAAAGAAGTTTTTTTTCTTCCCACTGTCGCCAGTTGCTTGCTCATAGTAGGTCATTTGATTGTTGGTGTTTTCTCTGTATTATTGTAAGGTCTTTGCCTTAAAATATAAAGCACCTTGAGGTGACTGTTGTGATTTGGCACTATATAAATAAAACTGAATATGATTATGAGTAGCTAATAATCATTAGCTTAAAAAATAAAACTTATGCTACAAGAGACACCAAAAAAAACTTAAGGAGTGACCAAATAGAAAGCCTGGTACACTCTTAAATAGAGTGTACTGGTCAGCTGAGCAACACTAAGGCCTGAAAAACAGCAGGGCAACTGAAGGAAAGGGTGATAGAATTATTTTCTTGGCTAAGATTTTTCACAACATTGAACTATGTCAAGAATACTCAGGGAGGTAGACGTATCGTTGTCAAAGCCTACAATCAGCCTTCATGTATGGAACTACATAGGTGCAAAAACATAAGCTATACCCAAGAATAGAATGGCCAGACTTTGCCAATAAATATCTAAGAGAGCAAGCACAGTTCTGAATGTATTTATTGGACAGATGAAACCAAGATGAACACACCAGATTGATGGGAAGAGAGCAGTGTAGAAGCTGTGAAACACCACATTATCTGTCAGACATTGACAAGCAATGTTACAGCATGGGCATGTGGAACTGCTCCAGTAATGTTTGATATGTTCATTTAATTCAATTCAATTTTATTTATATAGCGCCAAATCACAACAACAGTCGCCTCAAGGCGCTTTACATTGTAAGGTAGACCTACAATAATTCATACAGTGAAAAACCCAACAATCATATGACCCCCCTATGAGCAAGCACTTTGGCGACAGTGGAAAGGAAAAACTACTGATAGAAGTAGCAGGATGTGTACAGGGCTATACTCTGTTCACATTCAGCCAACTGCAGCAAAAGTAATTCAACAAGCAAATTCAAGAGTTGCTAAGAGCTGCCCTCCAGCTCACAGCAGCTGTCCAGGTAAGAACAAGATGATAAAGTAAATACTACTACAACAATGAACTAACTGTTGATAGCCTTTAAGTCAGGTCATGTTTCCCTATGGGGGGAGCAGGTATAGGTAAAGGAAACATAACCTGACCTGAAGAAACAGCCCTAACTGAACATTTGTAATAAGAGTGAGAGAACTGTCCAAAAATAATCACTCGTGCTGTCATGAAAAATAAAAATAAATCACAAAGTACAGTGCATGTGTAGGAAACAATAATGTGCTCAGAACGAAAGCCAAAGGTGTTTTTGACCACCTCGGTGCTATTCTGGTGACGTCAGTGTTTCAAGGTAAGGAGCACTACTTTCCAAATGTTGCAGTGAGTTGTAGTAAATTTCTGCCTATCAGTCAAAACTACCTTGAAAAAAGGAAAAAGGCTGTGTACACAGGGGCATGCCATTGTAAGAACTGTACCAGGAAATTTCATTTTGACTGTGTTGTTCACATAAATTTGATCATGGACCTATTTGAAAACTCTTTCCTGATCTTTTACAAGCAAGTGTTCAAACTCAAATGGATTCTGGCATTCACTGGAAATTTGCCACTAAAGCCTTCTCATTCACTTGATGTACAATTGTCAGTCTCCATTTTTAAAATGTCTAATGAGGTGTTGAGTAGAATTCAGTTATGTTCTTTATAAGTCATGAACAATAATAGTAACAATCTGACTGAATCTGGCTAAGAAATGCATTGCCAAAGTTACAATTTTGGACATTTAACTGCTGCATTTCTGTTCCCAGCAAAGTACAGAAGATGCCTCCATTCAAGGTCTGTGTTACCTAAAATAGTGAGAGGGGCAATTTGTAAACAGAATACTGACGAGAAATAAATAGCAGAGGATGAGGTGAAAGGGAGAGGCACAGAGGGAAAGAATGCCTTGTGCTAAGATGGGAATTACAGAAAGAATAGAAAGTGTGTGCGTGTGTTTGTGTGTGTGTGTGTGTGTGTGTGTGTGTGTGTGTGTGTGTGTGTGTGTGTGTGTGTGTGTGTGTGTGTGTGTGTGTGTGAGTGATAGGTAGCTGAATGAATTTTTAGTATCATACCTGATCTCTAGACAAACTCAAGAGTGCTGTGACTCCACTGTTTCACTCTGTGTATACAGTGTGTGTTTGTATGCACACATATTTCTGAAGCATATTTTTGGTTTTTGGTCTTGTGGCCATACATTTTAAGCCTCTGTACACATTTTTGAAAACACATGGGGTTTAAGGCATTAGCTATTTTTTTTCTACCAGTTTTTTTAATTTATTTATTTTTTAGAGTTGCTCATTTTCTTCATGCTGCCCAGTAAACAAACATATTGTATCTAACCTAATCTTGATTGAAATATCCTTCTGGGAAATGACAAGAAAAAAGGAAAAAATACACAGCAAATGTGGTTGAAACAACAGTAGTCTAGTCAAAACTTCTCCTATAAAACAAAAAATATTGATCACATAATGTTACGACCCGGCTCAGCTAAATTCTTGGGAGATAATGTAAAAGAGCCCTCCTCGGGGGAGGTCAAGTTAACAAAAAGTTTTGATGCATGCTCAATCATCCAGGTAAGTGAATCCCAAAAAGTTGATTCTGTTCATCTGGACGTAGCGTTTTCCATGAGAGAAACGTTACCCAACTCTATGAACGGTACTCATGGCCATTGATCAACGGGTCCCCTGCCAGCCTATAGTCTGTGAGCCCTGGCACACTTGAATTTTTTCACAGGAAGGCCAGCCCACTTCCTCCAAGGCCAGGGGCCATAACACATTATTGCAGCAAAGAAAGAAATTGCATGGCTCTTAGTTTAAACAGTTTACCTGGTTATAACAAACACAATACTGGTGCTGACTGAAGAGTGTCCCTTTGTTTGTGCTTACATTTTTAAAAGAATTAGTACTCTGTTTGGGGTACTATACGGTGTACTGTTACTTCAGACACTGTTCTAAAATGCAGCAATAACAAACTGCATAACATTCTAAAATTAAAACCCCCCGTCTGACACTCACAGAGAGGTGTTTGGCCATATAATGAGAAGTCGAAACAGTCTATACTGTCACAGGATGGTGAGCACTGAAAGTGAAAGTTTCTGATTTGATTTTTGTTTGCATTGTTAACTGTAACATAAAAAATCAGAGGACCAATATATTTTTTTATCTTTACAGGGGATAAAAAAAATTATTTATCAGAGGTAGGGACATGTTCACCAGAGGGGGGAAATCCATCCCATCCTTTCCAGTAAATCACACCTTGATAGTATGTAATATTGACCGAAATAAGTAGGCTACCCCTTCAATTTGACACAGTGCAGAAAAACCCAGAGCGATGCATGCATTTATTCACCTGGCACAGTAACAGTTTCTTCATTAATACAAGGAAGCTCAGCATCTGACAGTAAACTGTGTTTTGTGTCTTGCACATCGAACATTCAGCTATTACACATAAATTTCAGGTTTATATGGAGGAATAGTTCTTCTAATGAAGCTCTTCTCTGGATAAATCCTGCACTCTGCCTGAGTCTCAGTCAATTTCTACCTGAAGGCTTCATCCTTATAGACTTGTTGTCCGTTGGTGGTGTCTCTGACACAACACTACACCGCTGATGTAGTGCAACAGATTTGCAATTTATCACAGTTATTTGTGATAATATTGTGAACAGATTACATGTAAGTTCCAACTTGACCCCATTCAAGTCATACTGCCATGGTATCCCTGTTTTATCACCATTTTGACACACCAAAGTTAGTTTGTGCCAGTGGTCTCAGACTTCCCTGTCCACATTTTCAAAGTGACCATTTCAGAGGCAAGGAAAATCCAAGTTCTTTGCACATGGTCTCCAAACATGGTTTTCCTTAGTGTGACTGTAGCCTTAGTTAGCCTAGTGTAAGAAGAAATGGTCTATATAGCAGGAGGTCTTAGATAAAATACCTAGGTCCATTCAGAAAAAATATTCTAAAATATTCTTCTTGTATGCACATTTACCTTTTTTGGAAAGTCCAAGAACCACTTCCAATGATGTTAGAGAAGGAAGACAAGCAGATTGGATCACAGCATGAGCATATTTTATTTTGGAATATGTTGAATCCTAAAGTAGTTGTCATGGAAAAAATTATCAACCAATAGTGATTCAGAGTTCAAAAATTTGTTGTATGTATTTTGGTCTGGACAAGATTCAAATGAAGTCAGGTTTAATTATTACTGGAATAGAGTGATGTGCAGTTAGTTTTCCGCCACACATAGCGTTTGGCCAAAAAGTTCAATTTTGGTCTCATCTGACCAGAGCACCTTCTTCCACATGTTTGCTGTGTCCCCCACATGGCTTGTGGCAAACTGCAGACGGGACTTCTTATGGTTTTCTTTTAACAATGGCTTTCTTCTTGCCACTCTTCCATAAAGGCCAACTTTGTGCAGTGCATGACTAATAGTTGTCCTATGGACAGATTCCCACACCTGAGCTGTAGATCTCTGCAACTCGTCCAGAGTCACCATGGGCCTCTTGGCTGCATTTCTGATCAGCGCTCTCCTTGTTCGGCTTGTGAGTTTAGGTGGACGGCCTTGTCTTGGTAGGTTTACAGTTGTGCCATACTCCTGCTCCGTGGGATGTTCAAGGCTTGGGAAATCTTTAGCATAAGTCTGCTTTAAATTTCTCAATAACTTTATCCCTGACCTTGTCTCTGTGTGTTCTTTGGACTTCATGGTGTTGTTGCTCCCAATATTCTCCTAGACAACCTCTGAGGCCGTCACAGAGCAGCTGTATTTGTACTGACATTAGATTACACACAGGTGCACT
>VURO01050844.1:14359-29268 GCA_015108175.1 Pelvicachromis taeniatus | reverse complement strand
TTAAATAATAATTTTGTTTTTTTTTTTAGGTTTTTAAAATTTTTTTTTTTTTTTTTGGACATTAGCTACTTTTTCACTTATTTTCAGTCCAGTCCATGTACCTGACTTTTTGAGAGGAACTTTTAACACTCACCTATGAATCACTCAGGGATGAACGAGTGCCTGCACATAACAAAGAACCAGTTTTAAATGAATGTTTATGCACTTTGTTACTAGCAGACTGATCCATTTCACTGAGGCCTCATCAGAAATGGTTTCAAATTATTGGTGGCTGTCCGAAGGTTATTCTTAAGGAATGGAAATTTGGAGAAAAGCTTGAGGCATGCCAAATTATATCAGAACTTGACCAAAAATCAATCAATCAAAATTTAAAACCACCAATGATATAAGAAGTTCAGGAGGGAGGTCTAACAGTGAGTGTCTATAGCCATCTTTAATTGACGTTGGGGGATCCGTCAATGCTTGGAGCTGCATTTAAGACAACAGTGTTGGAGATATTTTCAAAATTGATGGAATTATGAACACAGAAAAGTACCACAAGACTTTGATCCACCCTGCATTACCACCTGGAAAGCATTTGATTGGCAAAATCTTCATTTTTCATCTCAAACACACTGCCAATTCTGAAAAAAAAAGCATATTTGTATAGCAAAAAAAACACAAAGTTGAACACTATCTGTCATGGAGTGAGGGATCATCTTAACAGAGAACAGCCAACATCTGAAGAAGAGCTTTGGGTGTCCTTCTTGAACTATTCCTGAAGACTACTTTGAGTGGAGAGATGGTGGCAGATGGCTGCCCCTCGCTGAGCTTTGTTCTGCCAGAGGTTTCTTCCTGTTAAAAGGGAGTTTTTCCTCCCTTCTGTCACCAAAGCGCTTGCTCACAGGCAGTTATCTGATTGTCTAGGTTTTCTCTGTATTATTGTAGGGTCTTTACCTTGAAGCAGCTGTTGCAGTGATTTGGCGTGATTCGATAAAATTGAATTGTACTGAACTGAAATTACAATAAGAGATGTCAATTTGCTGAGAAGAACAAAGGAGGTCATACCAAATTTCAACTTTCGGTACTTGACTTTCGAGTTTTATAACTGTATCACAATACTGTAACCTCTAGCTGGTAACTTAGCCTTCTACCCTCTGATCTAAATATAGTCAGTTTTTGGATTAAAAAAAACAAGACAGCTACAGCCAAAATCCTAAAATCAAGGCTTCAGAGGAAGACTTCTGTAACTGACAGGTGCTCCACAGAGCTAAGATTAAAAGTAGATTCAAATGTGTCTTTGTCACTGGGAGTAAACCCACTCATATGTAGTTATGTTGGCTTTTCCTAATACAATAGTTAAAAAAAAAAAAAATGTTAGAAGGTGAACAATGACAAAGTTCCATTAAATGTGAAGTTTAATATAATAAAACCATGATTTATTTTTACCTAGGTATCCAGGGAAAAAATCATTTTAGGGCATATTCATAATTAATACCATACAATTAGCTAAGAATGTAAATGCCATCCCTGGAGTCTGTATTAATCTGATTTATGACCTTTTTAAGCCTCGCACTCAAAGATCGGTTGATAACTGAGTAAAACAGATGCTCGTGAAATTTGAATTCCTTTCGGCTCAAGTTAGAAAAATGTTTGACTTGAACAAGGCCACACAGGACTATCAGTGCAGCAAAATAAAATCACACTGGGGGCCAGTGGAAAACATTTAATTAGCTCCCACATACAGTTAGGTCCACGAGTATTTAGGCAATGATGCACTTTTTGTAATTTTGCCTCTGTGCACCATTACAGTGGGTTTCAAAACAATCAGTCGCGACTGAAGTACAGACTTTTAGATTCAATTCAAGCGGTTTAAAAAAAATAAATAAAAATAAAAATACTGCAATATCCGTTTAGGGATTGCAGGCATTTTTATACAGTCTCTCCCATTTTCAGAGGCTCAAAGCTAAAGAACTGACGAGTTTCATTGTCAGGTGAGGCCTGCTCACTTGTTATTCCATGACATATGAAGCAGATAAAATATCTGTAGTTAATTTTGCATTTCTACGCTGTTCACTGGAACTTTCAATACGAGGTCCAAAGAGAGTTTAATGCAATTCAAGAAGACCATCATCATCGATTTCCCCATTTCAATCACTTCTGGGGAACTTCTGTCTGGACATTATTATTATCCTTCTGATCTGTTGGACATCTACTCCCAACAGACTCTCAAACATCTTCCACAGCGCTGGTGATGTCAGTTTGATGTTGTTTAAGCATTTCACATCATCAAATGATTCCAATATAATTAAATTGTTGTTCATAACAGACTTCATTAATAGGAGGGGGTCGTTATCTCACTCAGTTGAGCGCTACTCATTTCACAGCTCCAATTTGCCTCTGCTTCGCCTTTGACTGTTGCCCTTTTTTATAGGGACCTTTTTCCATGTCAATCTTCCTTCCACCATCTTGCAAAAAATCCATACCATGTCACTTCAGCCTTCTTTGTTTCACTTGTAGACAGCTGCCAAGTCTGCACTCTGTGCAGTAAGTGCAAATGTGCACATGCTGTGAGAGGCTGCACTCTCATTTGTAAATGAATACAATGGTCCATAAGCTCATTTGAGATCATACCATTTCTAAAATGCAGAATCAAGCGCAGTACCAGTGCAGTGCACGTTGTTGTTGGAATTCACAACAGTGTCCAACATCCCAACTGTAGACATTCCTGAGCTTACTGTTGGCAAGCCATCCTCTGCTCTACGGGATTTTTTGCTTTCTTGCTCTTTTACTTCCTCATCCTTGTAAAAACCACTGTCTTGGTTTTACAGTAGGACATTTGAAGCCCAAAGATAGATAGATATAAACACATAGAAGCAGGTTGAATTCTGTAGTGTACAGGGCTATTCAGCCAAACGCAGGGTTTGAGACTTCATACAGTCACTGACTGCAAAGGATTTTCTTCCAGGTATGAAAAACAATCTCATATTATTTGTAATTAGGAGCCTTAATAATGGCCATAAATAAAAAATAAATAAAATCATCAAGAAATTAAAATCAAAAATGGCCATGCACTGTTTGGGTTTATTATGATTAAGATTATGTCATTGGCATTGGACCTAACTGTGCATTCTGACTAGGGATTATCAGCTGCTGCTTCCAGGATGCTTAGCGTCAGTACAGTATAGAACCAAATCTTTTCTTTTCGTCGCTGCTTATAAAGACAGATTACAGTGAGCCATATGCTGGAATCAGGAAGAAAGGAGAAAGGAAATGAGAAAAGGAGTGAGTGAAAAGTGAGGAAGAGATAAAGATGGATAGAGAGACAGACAAAGAAAACGCAAGGTAAGCTAATCAAGTGCAAGAGTGCTGAGAGGGCACTGCCCCAATACAGTGGGACTCCTGACCTTGACTTGTTGGAAACAGAGAAAGAGAAGGAGTCGGGTGGGAGGCTGGCAGCCTGGGGGGATATTAGGAAGAATCGATGAAATTAAAGAGAGGAAGAGAAAACTGCAGAGAAGGGCAAATCTAGACATATAAACTGTTATGGCAAAATTAGGTCAGCTGGGATCAGATTTTTAAGGAGTTTTATTTGTTTTTTATTTGAAGAGTAGCAAGTTCTTGCCACACAACTGCTGTGTCATCATAATCAATAATGCTTGCAATTTTAGACAACTTTTATTTTCTAGGCTTTATTTTATTTTATATTGTGATCTGATGACTCCATGGGATTCACTGTCCATTAAACATTGCAGAGGCTTCTTATAAAGATGAATTAGAATAAATCTCATACCAATCACCCAAAGCATTAAAAATGCCGACCTAATATTGGGTAGCCGTGCCTGCTGCTAACAAAAACATCTCTGATCCATCGTGCTATGGGCACAAAACCTTTGGGGGTATCTTATGGTGTCTGGCAAAGGGGTAAGTAAAGTATGGTTTGGGGCCTATGTGAATTAGGTTTTTACCTGTAAAGGCTCAATATGCACAGTTTGGAGGCCCAGTCTTGAATTGAATTGTGACAAAAATAGTCAGTGTTATTTATTTAACCTCAAGGCTGATCTCTGTATATGTAAATACTGATTTAACCATAGAAAGTGAGAGATTTGGGGGGAAAAATAGCTTCGTTCAAGACGTCTGAATGAATCCACCACATCAGTGATTCAAAATCAGATCCAGTCTATCGTCATCTTGTACTAAAATCAATGATTGATTTTGTCATAGCTGGACAGCTTAATGCAATCATCCCATGTTGCATAAACTAGACAGCTGTGGGAGTCACTGTTGATTGGTTAGATAAATACTAACGGATCCAAACCACTTCAAAACAGGTTTATTTATATATCACATTCACAACAACAGTCAATCCAAGCCATTACTGTAAGGTAAAGGTCCTACAGTATTAGGCATAAAGCATAAACAATCGATCGATCCCTTATTTGAGCAATCACTTTGGAATGGTGGGAAGGAAAAACTCCCTTTTAACAGGAAGAACCCTCCAGCAGAACTAGAGAGGCAGCCATCTGCCACAACTGGTTTTAGGAGGGTGTGTGTGTGTGTGTGTGTGTGTGTGGTGGTGGTGGTAGGGGGGTTGAAAGAACAAAGGGAGACAGGATAAAACACAGACTAAGGAAGAGAGGAGACAAAAATTTAATGAGATATATGGGGAGTAAAAAGAGGTGAGTGGTGAGTAAGTGCTCAGTGTATCACATGAAGTCCCACAGCAGTCTGAGCCTGGTCACCTGATCAAGCCCAAACTTTAAGCCTTATCAAACACTATGTTTTATTCTGATCTTAAAAGTAGAAAGGGAGTCTGCCTCTTGCTTTTAAACTGGGAGTTGGTTCCACAGGAACTGAAATCTGAAGGCTCAAATCTGCTTTTAGAAATTCTAGAAACCACAAGTAAACCTTCAGTCGGAGAGCAAAGTGCTCTGTTGGGATAATATTATGCCATCATTAAGATATGATGGGGCTTGACTATTTAAGACTCTGGATTTAACAGGGAGCTGGTGGAAAGAAGCTAATATGCTATCTCTTTCTAGTCCCTGTTGGCACTCTCATTGCAGCGTTTTGGATTAACTGGAGATTGTTTTGTCAACATCTTTATGATATGAGATCAAAAAGTCCAGCCAACAGGACTACAGGACAGTGAATGAGTTTATGTGCCATGATGAGGAGACAGCATAGTTAAATCATAGACATAGCAGGTATAGTGTATTCTAACTACAATACACCCAAATGCAATTTGCCCATTGATCTAGTTTTGCGATGACATACCAACTCCAGCTTTTCGGCACTGACAATCTTGTTTTGATGGAAATGGTGCAGAACCATTTAGAAAAGACTCTTTTTTTTCCCAGAGCCAAGAATGAATGCCATTTATCTGAGCTTAATCTCAACTTGGTCTCACCTGCAGCATCACATGACTGAAGACAGAAGAAGAACAACGTGACAATGACTGAAAGACTGAGGAAGCTAAGGGAGCCAGTGGGCAATAAATTCAGAGTAAAGTTTAAATTGGCAGAAAGAAAGACAGAAAAAAAAAAGAGTTTAACCTACAAGCATGTTTGGATGTAGCAGAGGGAAGCAGGAGGTGGGTTGTGTGGCAAGATGAAGAATGAAAGAGACAGGGGGCAAGTGTTCGGTCACACAGCAAGTGCCTGATTAATTAAATCCACTGTTTGTTTCTGCACAATAAGCGGGCAGCTCAGAGACCGCTTCTGGCACTTTGCCTAATACACTCTCCTATCTGTGAGCCTCTACAAGAGCTCAACATGATCCCTCTCTTCTTATCTTCTCCCCTGTTATCCACGCTGGAGTTCGAGCTTCATAGCTTATGTGATGAGTTTGTGCTCTTACATATTTGAAACCTCTGGTGCTCTGAAGCTTGGGAGTGTTTTTTTTTTTTTTTTAATATTAGTGTTTCAACCACAACTTCAATTTCATTGAGTCAGTTCACCTGCGGTTATGCAAACTGCACACACTGCCATGCCACATGTCACAGAGACACATATCAGCTAAAGCATGTTCTTTATGAAATCACATAAATTTGTGATTGCATAAAGTAAGCCGGAGGAAAAAGTTTAAAAGTCAAGGGTATTGCAGGAGTGTATATACAAAAACTTCCATGTAAGCACACCAGGTGACTGTAACCCCCCGTTCAGCTATTAGTAAAACACAGCAGGTACCAGAGGGAATTGTGGTGTTACTGATGTAGCTGCCGATGCACCTGTCTCCTGACACGAACCCAGGATAGCTGGCAGGGATGCTGCAAGGCAACGCACATGTCTCCTCCTCACTTAAAGAGAGCTGGAAGAAGCCACCTAAGGTCAGAGTTGGATCAGCTACCGTAAACCACTACTGCTCTATACTGGTGCCGTTTCTTTGTATAATAGAAGTTCTCTCATCTGATACACAGAACTATTCCTGTAACCACTGGTGCTTCCAGAATCGGTTCTTTTTTATAGCTTTTAGTACCATTTATCAGTTATAATAAAGCTTTGTTTAAAAATAATTCTACTAAAATCAGATAGTATTGCTTCATAAATCCATTTCAGTTAAAACACGCAACATTTTGGGATGCCAGGATATAAAGAAAAATCCCTCTGACTTGAGTAAATCCTCCTGTACCATCCTAAAGTGATCCACATTAAAATCTAATTCCTCATTTACTTTCACAGTATCACACATAAGCAAAAAATTAAAATAAATAAATAAATAAATTGTATCATATACATTTATAGAGGTTTTTTTTTTATTTTTTACAAAAGCTGAGCATGTGTCCCTTCTTTCATCTCACACCTTCATAAACTCATTCACAACTGGGAGCGTCATGTCCGCTCAGATTCCAATAATGTGACACAATAACAATTCTGAACGGCACCTGCTTCTCACAAAAAGGTGAATTACATTTCTTTCCGAGGCGGAGTAAATTACTGTTTAAGTGTTTTAGTGAGGGAAAGGTTTGCGCGTGAGCCAGCCGGTAATTTCACAGGGTGTTGTTTAAACACCGCAGAGCGGCCTCACCCACTGCAAAGCAGCCTCGGCAGCTGCAGCAGCTCTTAATCTCCAGCTTGCCTAGCTGGTCTCCCTGTCTGCATGGGTGGAGGTTAATGGAGCACTGTGCATTAAAGCCGCTCTCACGCTGTGTGAGAACAAGTTTTGGGGAGTTTTGTAAGTAGAAATGAAACATGAAGGGGTCTAAAGGCTAAAAAGGGAGAGAGTTAATGCACATCTGGAGACCCATAGAGGTCCTCTGTCTGATCATCTCTCCAAAGTGAAGTCTTGAAAATGTATAATGACTTTGTAAATCTAGAAAAGTCCAGTGAACCCATTTAAGAGTTTGTGCAATAGCTTTGCAAGCTCTCAGCACTACAAGTGGACTGAAAAACTGGTGCCATGTTGCATGAACTAAGATGCCAAAATCTTCATCAAAATCACGTATGCAGGCAATTAATTAGCATTTTCATGTGTTGATTAGCTGTGGTTGTTACTCGGAGTAGGTATGTGTTGAATAACAAGCTGTTCAGAGGCCTCACATAACACTCCAGCTGCTGCTGAAAGTGTGAGATTAACTCTGAAGTAGGACTGAAGTTATATAAATACACACAAGTTATGTTTCTGCATCCCAGACTAAATTAATTCATTTTGAAATAAAAAAAACAAAAACAAAACAGTCAGTACTCTCAACAGATTATCCTGACACATTGTGGTTGCTCATGTTTTTGGCCCACAGCCTGGAAGTTGCGGAACACTCCAAGGAGTCAGCTGTCTGCCAATCTGGAGCGCCTCTCTCAGCAACCTCATCACGGCTTTATGATGCGGCACACCTTTCATCACTCTGGTGTGATAATCTTGAGTTGAAAGGAGAACATAAAGGGATGATTGGGAATCTTACCTGATGTGTCCCACATGTTGAGCTCGATCCTCTGCTTCTCAATCTCGAAGCTAGCCGTGTAATTCTCAAACACCGTGGGAACGTAATTCTGAAACGAGACGCGTGTGGTGGCTAAAATTAGATCAAAGCTTGGAGGAGATGATATGCCCACTGTAAAAACGAAAGACGGTGTGATTTTCATGACACAAAACAGTCAGAATCCCAATTAATTCAAATAGCCGCTGTGGGGATGGTAAGTGCAGTTGTGAATGTCAAGAGGCGAGAGATGGTGTGTGTGTGTGTGTGTGTGTGTGTGTGTGTGTGTGTGTGTGTGTGTGTGTGTGTGTGTGTGTGGAAAGTAGATGAGTCCAATGCTTTGCTTTGACCTATTTGCAAGTTCTTAACTTTAGTTCAAAAAGCTTTGGTTTGATTAATCCCAACAGTTCAAGAGTTTGTCAGAATGCATTTCTCCTCCTTTGGAGCACAAGTTTTCTTTCTTCTTCACTAAATACATTTCCTGTTGTTATTACTGTGATGAGTCTGCATTCCTTTCTAGTTTTGCTGCTTCGGGATTTATTCTTTCACAATCTGTAAGTTTGTTCTCATAAATTGAGTTCTTAAAAAGCTTTTTTTCTACTTATTTCAGATGTCTTATTTGTTTACTTAAACTTCTGTGAAGTACAGAAGACAGAGTACTACTTCTAAGAGATCAGCTATTACTTGTGCGAACTTATTTTTGCTTTTCTTCGGTTTTCTGTAACCAGTATAAAACATTACACACTCCCGCATTTAATATCTTGAGTCTCGCAACGTATTAACGCACAATCTAGCTCCCAGACGGTTGTTATTCAGCGGGTTGTTGGTCGACTGCTGGTCTGGTCAAACCTGCAAAGTCCCACATCAACAGGCGGACGCGGTGCGCAAAAGCGCACGTAGGGAAAAAAACATTGAGTGATAACTGGCCACTGAATTCCAATATTGTTATTTATTTACATGATGCTGTTTCATCCCTTTAGATAAGTCTTTAAAAAAACGGTAAAAACCTGATATGATGAAATGATACACAACGAGAACACCATAATACCGTAATGTTTCTTTAAAAAAAAGAACATCCATTTACAGTTTCGAGTTTTAACTTCCACGATATTTTTTAAAGAGAGGCATAAAACGTTTACAGACCACACATTTAACCCAGTATCAATGAGTTCCCACAATGATACACATTTTCAAGCCTACTTGAAGAGATCTCACTCTAAGTGAAAACACTGCCGCGTGGTGTCAGGGACTTTACGCACCTGTGCCGTCGCAGCACGCAGGGATCCTGTGCGTATCTTTATCTCTAATAAATGCCGACTTACCTCTGGGTACGAGTCTTTGGCAAAAACGTGAAGGAGAGCCGTCTTGCCACACTTGCTGTCCCCGACAACCACAATCTTGCAGCGCAGTAATCCCTTGCTCTCCATGGTTTCCCCTGTTTCAATCAATGAGTGGTTCTGTGTCGCTGCCTCCTTGTCATTTAGCTCCCAGCAAAGAATAGTGTCGAAGAGGACCTTTAAATTGTTATTTTTATCCCAAAGATGGAATAAAACACTCCGGATAAAGATCAAAACAAAACAAAACAAAAGAAAACTTCAGCTCCAGTCTGGTGTAGTTTCGGCTACATGCTCTGCGCGCTTCTGCGCTCCACTGCTTCTTCCAGTCAAGTGAGGCGCACAGCTGATGCTTTCGGTCAAAGTCACGTCCTTAAAAATGCAGATTCCTGTTTGGCTTTTCAAATTTAAAGCCTACGTAGTGTCGGCCATGTAAACTACACTAACGCTCAGTCTAAACCATCTGCGTAATGCCAGAAAAGTAGCTGCTTAGCTAAGCAGCAGCTTAACCATGCGAGCAGCTGCTGTCATTGCGCTAATACAGCCGGGCTAACAGTTTATTATTTTGAATGAAAACTTGCAGCTGTTCACGTCTTTCTATAACAGACTCTGCCAAGCTTGACACAGTTACCCCCGCCCTCTCGTCGTATATCCACCCAAGGTTTTCACAGCCAGTCAGTGCAGGTGGGTTTATATGTCTCCGTTCACATCAACAGAATATCATCTGCTTGATAAAGTCCCAGATTAGTCACGTCTACTTTATATAGATCTATGAACCAGCACTGGATGTGTCACTTTGAGTTACTGATGTAAAGTCACAGAGCAGAATCAGGCCAAACACACAGAAAATACTCCCAAGCTAGCAAAATTGTTCTTTTGATGATTACAGAATAAGCGTGACCCCGTTTCTCAGATTTACTTTGCAAGTTTTCACCGTTTAGTGACAGTCAGGTTTTTAACATTCCTGCTATTAGGAAGATTCTGGTGTAACTCCCCCGCATGACTAATCTGCGCCTTTGTATATAAACACAGGATGCCAGCTTCATTCTGAACTTTGTTACCAGGGATAAGATCTGCCTCAGCGCGTTAGAACTTCTAGAGAACATTTGCAGCATGTTGGCGCCATCTTCTGGCCAAAGAGGGAAAAAACAGCCTGTTTTCATACATTTCACTAAATGCCACAGCCAACCCAGTGCGCTTGGCTGTTTGTGCTAAATTAACAGAAAGAAAGTAAACTGTCAAATTTTCCTTGGAAAAACTAAAAAGTTTTTATGGGGATGCGCCTTTGTTTTGGGATTATGCAGGTACTCATGACGGTTCACTACAAAACAGTGAACTGTTAACTGAGATGGTTTGAACATGTGCAGAGGAGAGCTGGTGGATATACTGGACAAAGCATGTTGACCATGGAGATCCCAGAAAACAGAAAGACTTCAGAGAAGATTCATGAATGTTGTGAAAGAGGACATGCGTAGGGTTGGTGTGACAGAGGAGGATTCTGGGGATAGGATGAGATGGATGCAAATGATCTGCTGTGACAACCCATAAAGGGAACAGCTAGAAGAAGAAGATTACTGATTACTTTAGCTCCAGCAAAGCTGAAAAGAATAGGCTGTTAAACTATAGTAGTTAAGAGCTTTTTAAGCAGTAGGGGGGGTGTAAAACCGAAGTATACAAAATGCAGAACATCTGAGAGCATCTGAGAGTGCTGACTTCCCCTCACATCAAAGGTAGTAACCACAGTTGTTTTCTTTTTCAGTTAACATCATGTTTGCGCCAGCCGTGTGGTGTGAGGCTATGTACAAGGCTCTAGGCCGGAGGTCTCAGCTAGAAAGGACCCAGTGTGAAAGCTGCAGTCAAGTCATTAAGTACGTCAGTTTTTCACAAAATGCAGTATAACACACAGCCTGCTTATGTCAGTATTAACCTTGTGCACAGGAGTGTAAATAGTGAGGCGTTGAGAAGTTGAGATAAAATACTTTTACTGTTTTGCAAAAAAAAAAAAAAAAAAAACTCTACTTGTGAAGGTTTTATGCCTAATCTGCAAACTGTAATGTACACGTAATCCCAGCATACCCAGTGAGATTAAGGGTTGTAATTTTAATCCTTTTCTTCAAGTAATCTCATTTGTTATAATAGATTGTCTGAAGAAGTTGCTCAAAAATACCTTAACAAGAACATGACCCTGAACTTGATAAAGGGTTAAGAAAATAAATGGATGCTTTTTATTTGTCAGACCCACTGGAGATCCCTAGATTTTATTTACCAGATGTCTATAATGTGAAGGCTGTAGCCTACCTTATGTCTATATAGATATATAATGCATTGTGCTTTGGTGACTGGTTCCTCTGAGCTCGAACGAGGGCAAAGAAAGTGTTTGGTTTGACTTTTCTGCCCCTTTAAAAGGCTCTTATCTTTCTCACCATGCCCTCACTTCCTGTCTGAACCAGCTGCAGGATGCAGCAGTGTGTGTGTGTGCACAAAGTGTGTGTGTGTGTGGGGGGATACATATCAGGTCACTGAGATAAGTCACAGCAATATTGCAAATAACAGGATCTGACCTTTAAATTCACTTGAGTATATCCTACTATTATCTAACAAAAGGGAATCTGAGAAGGCTTTAAATACATTAGAATGATATTTATTCTACTGTAAGGCTTTTTTCACATATAACTTCAAATGTTACCAGCTTACAGGGGATATTGGTTCCTATAACTTTCAAATTCAGCTAAAGAATCATTTCATTTTTAAAGTAATTTTTATCGCAAAAAGATTTGACTTATATTTGAGAACATAATTTATTCACATGAATTAACTCCTGATTATTATGCGATCTTAATAATCCCACTTCTCTTTCCAGGCCTCCAGTGTCCGGGCTTTGAAGCTCTCCACGGCTCTCTGGCTCTCATCCCTGAGCTTTTTGCCAACAACACATATCGGTCACTTTTTAAGCTCTGTCAAGTCAGCCACCTGGAGGCAGAAATGAACCGGAAGTTACTTTTATGGACTATTCAAATAAACTCAAGAGAGAAGAAAAGATAAAGAAGATAAAACACCTCATGATCATGTCCACAGCGGATATTTAGCACATCTGAAATTAGACACATCGCAGAAACATGAATATAAAGATAGCTTTTATACTTGGACTTGTAGCTGGCTATGCAGATTTTAAAAAGTTTAGCGACCTCTACCTAATTTTGGGTTACGTTAAGAAATATAAACATGCTTAAATGTGGAGCTCAGTGGATGCAAAGAGCTTATATATGTTAAAGTTTCATCTATTAACGCCTCTGAGTACCCGAGAAAGTGTTGTGTAGAATCAATGTTGTTATGCTAGTGTGTTTAAAGTCCTCATGCAGGAAAATGCGGATATTATAAGAAATTAATTGCTTATTTTTATGTTGCTTAGTCAGAAATCTTCATGTTCAGCATTTTAATCCCCTGAAAAATATTTTTTGAAACGTTTGACTCATGTGCACATGAATGCATTATCTGATGAAGTTGTTTTATTTAGACTTTTTAAAATCAGCTCTTCATCTTCTAAAACTAATCTACATCTGTCTATGGGGTGTTAAAAGTTTTTAATTATTTATTTTATCGTGAAAATAGAGTTGAATACCCTTTGAGGGTTTGGTGAATTTAATTTTATCTGCCACATCAAAAAATAGAAAAGAACAGAAAAGAAAAAAAAAACGTTTTAGTAAATTGGCATCCGTATTTTATTGTGAAAATCACTCCGGGAACTTGTATAAAATACGCCACTCTTGACTCTGGGCACTTGTTGATCTGGGCGCATACACAGGAAACCGCACACATCTTACTGAGGACTTGACTCTGCAGGAAATAGCCTCTCATTTCACATTTTTATACTGCAAAATTTGCACTAAACCGATTTTTTCGTTCTTGGAGTGTTTGGAAAGAAACGCTCAAACAAGGCGCAACTGACGAACTGAAAACCTTTAAAGCGCACATAGAAAGTGGTCATCATGTCTGGCGAAGAGGCTCCAACTCAGCAGCAACAGCCTGAGCAGGAGAAGAAGCCCGATGAGCCTCCCTCAGCTGCTTCGGATGCACCTCAGCAGGAATCAGGCAGCAGCTGCCCTGCAGCAGAACCACCAGCAGCTGCAGCAGAACCACCAGCAGCTACAGCAGAACCACCAGCAGCTACAGCAGAACCACCCGCAGCTGTAGCTGCAGCTGCACCATCAGCAGCCGCAGCCGAGGAGAAGCCGCTCTCCTTCCGCGCTCTGGTCCTCACCGGACATGGAGGCTACGACAAAGTCAAGCTGCAGGTGAAGACAATGGCCAAGCCGAAGCTGAAGGCAGGAGAGGTCCTGGTGCGCGTCAAAGCATGCGGGCTGAACTTCGCCGAGCTGCTGGGCAGGCAGGGGCTGTACGAGCTGCTGCCTTCCCCGCCCGTCACGATGGGAATGGAGGGCTCCGGGGTCATTGAAGCGGTCGGGGAGGATGTGAAAGACAGGAAAGTGAGTAAAGGCCTGCTAAATGCTTTCCCCACACCCACAAAATTCCACTGTGGTCATTAAAGTGCGTCAGATCAGCGGCTCCGCAGCTGCCAAGCAAACTATCCGAGCCTTCAATTCTTCTGCATTTCTTGCCAGTACGTGACGCGCGTAATCTTTTCCAAACACCAACCCAAAGCGCTTCTATCGTCACTTTCCACGTTTTTTCGTTTGTTTGTTTTTAGTGAAAGTTGTGAACTAAAAGTTATTTTTAATAGCTGTTAATTTAAGTTCCTCTCAAATCTCAGAAGGCTCAATCAGATCTTTCAGCTGACGTGAGTTTGGACTGGCTGTTTCCTTTCGGTGTGCCACAGACTCGTCTTTGGCACTCGAGCAGCAACGTTTGAAAACCTTAATCGTAGTGTGTCCGTCTGAGCAGCTGCTGAAAAGTGTGACACTTATGAAAACTGACCGTGTTTGATTGACAGTTTGTCCTTGAAGTGTTTTTAATTAACATTTTCTCCCGTGCCCAAAAGAACATGCGTGTATTTATCTTTGATGAAAAGACACATTTCTAGACCGTGTGTGTGCGCGCGCGCGCCACCTTTTTAAATTCTTGAAACTGACGGAAACTCGGGCTGTAACACCTGATGTTGGCAATTATACTCTATTTTATTTACTGAGCTGCTGATTTTAGCTTCTTTGAACGTTGCATGCTGCTCACAGCTACATTATGGCACAGTTTAAACACATTCTCAAGTAGCAAAGATCTGTCAGTGGCCAAAGGTTGAAGATAAAGCCAAAGTGACTCATAGCAAGTAACCTTCATGGATTTATATGCCACAGCCTTTTGCAGAAGTTCTGTAAATTTTCACTTGTTGGCTCAGATTTGTTTGCACAGAGAATAAAAGAGGAAGTTTTTTTTTTTTCTCTTTTTTATCTAACAGGAATTTCTTATGTTCTGTGTGCACTAATGGAAGATGGGGAAAACACTCGCACATGACTTTTTAACCAGCCTACTGGGTTCAGTAGGTGGATTATTTGGTTTGTATGCAAGTCTTGGCACTGGATGACTTCCAGGCAGAAGTTGGGAATGAATGTTGATCTTAACCTTCCTTTTTTTTTTTTTTTTTTTTTTTTTTTTTTTTTATTTTATAAAAAAAAAATTTTTTTTTTTTTTTTTTTTTTTTTTAAAAAAATTTAATAAAAAAAAAATTTTTAAAT